>CM043697.1:108794477-109046977 GCA_023935145.1 Bretschneidera sinensis
CAGCCCCCTGGCTATAAAGATAAGATTCCAGCAGCACCTTTCAAGGTGATAGATAAGAACACTAATCCAGCCCATGTTGCTGAGAAATTAGATGTAGCTAATTTGCATGAACAAAATAATTATACCAACCAAAACTTAGCTACTATATCATCCCATCTCAATTCCCTGGATACTACACTTACCAATATTGATCAGAAGATTGACCATCTTCCTTCCAAAATTCCCCGGGGAGAGAGAGTCACATCTGCTTCTACTTTTACATCAGTAAAATCACCATCAACATCATTTACTCTTACTTCACCCATTCAAAAACCACCTATTATTACTCAACCTATATTTACACCTCATATAGAAGAAGACATAGTCACCTTAGGTGATGATGACATATTAGCTCCTATTAATAAAAAATTACAACAATTAAGTTTAAAAGATATTCCCACAAGCTCTCAAACTCAATTAGAAAACATTAATGAAATAGATGAAGATATAATTGGTGAAATTCAAGAATTTGATGAAGTCAACAAAATTATTAGAAACAGAGCACCATTACCGGCAACTAGGAATTATTATCCTAGACCAACACCTCATGACCTTCAATATGAAGACAGATCATTAGCCGTTCAAGCTAAGTATGATTGCGATTCCATCTATGAATGGAACATATACGGTGCTAGTGAGCACACTATTCTTGATATACTTCAAGAAATGTCTATGACTGCGACATCTTATAGAACAAAACCTACCAATACCAATAAAGGCATTACTAAAGCCATCATTGCAGGGTTTACTGGAACCCTTAAAGGATGGTGGACAAACTATTTAACAGAGGAAAATAGAACTGAGGTTCTAGATGCCTCTAAGGCAGGAAACCCTCAGACTATTCAAAACCCTCAAACAGGAGAAATATCCTTATTCACCCCTCAAATAGAAAATGCCTTTGAAACTCTCATTTTTGCTATTACCAAGCATTTTATAGGAGATCCTGAAAGATGGACAGCCAGGTCTACAGAGATTCTTCTCAATTTGACCTGTCCTACCATGCAAGATTTCATATGGTATAAGGACGTATTCCTTGCCAAAGTATTTACCAAAAAAGACTCCAATCATGATTATTGGAAAGAAAAATTTATTAGTGGACTTCCCAAACTCTTTGCTGAAAAAGTAAGGCAAAGAATTAGGGATACCAATAATGGAAATTTACCCTATGATGATCTCTCTTATGGAGAAATCATTAGCTACATTAATCATGAGGGCTTAGCTCTCTGTAATGATTTTAAATTAAAATCAAAAATGAAATCAGAACTCCATCAGAGCAAAAAAGAATTGGGATCCTTCTGTGCTCAGTATGGATTTGAAACTATTAGAGCCCCATCTGCTATTAGAAAAAAGAAATCTAAGTCCATTAGAAAACAGACTTATAGAAAGCCTTTTAGGCCCAACAGATATATAAAAGATAGCACCAAACCTAGTACCTCTAAGTCAAAGCCCAAGAAGAAAAGCCCAAAAACCCAAAAGGTAAACTCTTCTTCAAAAGCCTGTTTTAAATGCGATCGTCTTGGCCATTGGGCTAAGGATTGCAGAGTAAAACAGAAGATTAGTGAATTAGAAGTAGAAGATTCACTAAAACAACAATTATTAAAAATAATGGTAAATGAATCACAATCTGAAGAAGATTCTTCTTCTTTAGAAGACGATGATGTCATTTATACATTACAAGAAACATCCAGTAAAGAATCCTCTAATGAATTATGTGATTGCAAAGAAGGATTTTGTAAATGCAAAACCATCAACATGATATCTTCACAGAAAGAATTTCTATTAGACATCATAGATAAAATTAATGACCCTATTATTAAAAAAGAGTACTTAGTAAAATTAAGAGACCTTATATGTGAAGAAAAGAGGATTAGGGATCCTGAACCCTTCAATGTATCAAAAATATTAGAAGAAAAATTTAATAAACCAAAAACTGCCAATATCCAAGACTTACAGTTAGAAGTCAACAATATGAAAGAACAAATAAAAACTATCCAGCAAGAAACCATAGATCTTAAGGCAAGAATGATTAATATTGAGATAAAGAGTATTAAAGACTCAATTTTATCTCCTTCAGACAAAGGAAAAGCTATTATGGCTGATCCTGCCCCTTTGCCTTTAGACCCTATAGAACCATTATCATCAATACCCGTAGATGAAAGCTTCATTAGTTTAATAGAAAAAATCAATTACCAAAAATGGTATATTCGAATTTCTATTGTGATTAATGAAGAATATCATATTAACACTATAGCTTTAGTTGATTCTGGAGCTGACCAGAATTACCTAAAAGAAGGACTAGTTCCAACAAAATACTATGAGAAAACCACAGAACGTTTAAATACTGCCAGTGGTTCAAAATTAAATGTAGAATATAAAATTAGTAATTCTTATGTATGTAACGATGGTTACTGCTTAAGAACTCATTTCATATTAGTCAAAAATATTCACCAAAACATTATTTTAGGAACACCATTTTTAACCCAAATATATCCCTTTACTGTTAATCATCTAGGGATAGAAACCCATTTATTAGGACAAAAACTATTTTTCCCATTCCTTCAACCTATAGACACTAGAGATCTAAATCTATTACAAGCCAACAGTTTACATAGACAAGTAAACTTAATTCAAAATAAACAAGCCCATATTAACTTTCTGAAAGAAGAAATCCATTACAAGAAAGTAGAACAACAGTTACAAGAAGCCCAAATGCAAGCCCAAATTAAGGATTTAGAATTACTATTCAAAAAGGAAATCTGTGCTAATATCCCAAATGCTTTTTGGGAAAGGAAAAAGCACATAGTTTCTTTACCGTATGAGCCCAATTTTAATGAAAAGGATATCCCCTCTAAGTCCAGGCCCATTCAAATGAATCAGGACCTAGTAGCTTATTGTCAAAAAGAGATTAAGGAATTATTAGATAAAAACCTTATTAGACCCAGTAAGTCTCCTTGGAGCTGTTCAGTTTTTTATGTTAATAAACAAGCTGAATTAGAAAGAGGAACTCCCAGATTAGTTATTAATTATAAACCCTTAAATAAGGTCCTTCAATGGATTAGATATCCTATTCCCAATAAGAAAGACTTATTAAACCGATTACATGATGCAGTTATATTTTCAAAATTTGATTTAAAATCTGGTTTCTGGCAAATTCAAATTTGCGAAGAAGACAGATATAAAACTGCTTTCAATGTCCCTTTTGGTCATTACGAATGGAATGTAACGCCCTTTGGACTCAAGAATGCCCCATCAGAATTTCAAAATATTATTAATGATATTTTCAATGAATATTCTCATTTTAGTATCACATACATAGATGATATTTTAATCTTTTCAAAATCCTTAGATCAACATTTCAAACACCTCAAATCTTTTTTCCATATCATTAAGACGAATGGATTAGTATTATCTGAAACAAAAATGAAATTGTTTCAAACAAGAGTCAGATTTTTAGGACATGTTATTCATCAAGGAACCATTAAACCAATAGATAGATCTATAGAATTTGCAAACAGATTTCCTGACGAAATCAAAGATAAGACCCAATTACAAAGGTTCTTAGGATGTCTGAATTATATATCAGATTTTTTCCCTCATATGAGACAAATTTGCGAACCTTTATATAAAAGGCTTCGTAAAAATCCTGAACCTTGGTATAATCATCATACAGAAATCGTCAAATTCATTAAAACAAATGTTATCAGTCTTCCATGTTTAGGTATCCTGTCTCCTTCAGCTCAAGTTATTGTTGAGACTGATGCCTCCAATACAGGATATGGTGGAATCCTCAAACAAATCATTCCAGGTCAAACAAAAGAACAAGTAGTCCGTTATCATTCAGGAATTTGGCTTGGAGCCCAAAAAAATTATTCAACTATTAAAAAAGAGGTTTTATCCATTGTTTTATGCATCACAAAATTTCAAGAAGATTTATATGCAAAAACATTTTTATTACGCATCGATTGCAAATCAGCAAAAGAAGTTTTGCAAAAAGATATTTAAAATTTAGTTTCAAAACAAATCTTTGCCAGATGGCAAGCTATCCTAAGTGTTTTCGATTTTCATATTGAATACATAAAAGGAGAACAAAATTCTCTTCCTGATTTCCTTACACGGGAATTTTTACAGGATCGAGTCCAAGATCGTGATAATGTCAACATCCCGCAAAGGAAAAGAGAAGGTTAATCCTTCAAGACCCCAACAACTATCTGATTATTACACATCTCCCAAGAAAACTTCAAGACCTCCAATAGCCCCTATTACACCACAAAAATCTAACAGATTTTCCCCTCTGGAAGATCTTCAAGCTTTCCCAGATTTACCCACTCCAATATATGCCCAAACACTTTCCCAACAACCAAAATCTCCTCCTGCATTATATTGAGAAGATGAGTTTGAAACACAAACTGGAATCCATTGCAAGCAAGCCTCCTTGGGTTGATCTTCTAAGACTACTGGGAGAACCACCTTTAGTATGGGAACCAATAAACTGAATGTTAGTGGGGAGGGAGAAAAACTGTCTGTTTCAATAAAATTTAACACACCTTAAACACCCTCTCCTAATGTATATTTATATCCCTATGCCTTAGGGACCATAACCCTAACAGTTACCTCACACATGTGCATTGGGTCTTTGGCCCATTAACAAAGACTCATACCACATCGGGCTTCTACACATAAGGTGACCCATACCAAAGAACCTTGATACTTTGGAGACCCATAAAATTATATCACTTAATTGGGTCCTTTATTAGATAACGGGTCTACATGTACAATGTTATAATATATCTGAACCCAAAATTCCAACATAACTTACTTATTTTTAGTTGGAAATAGGCTCAAATGATCAATTCCTGGATGCTTGAGTAATCTCATTTCTTTAGAAACACACTCGTTAGGCTCCAACAAATTTACCTCCATTATATCCTCAACCTTGTCCAGGCTTAAAGATATCTTGCGCGTAGACTTGTCATCAAATTCTCTAAATGGCTCTTTCCCAATAGATATCTCAAATTTGGAGGCTGTGATAGAGATAGATTTGTCAACGAATCAGTTAACAGGTCATATTCCAACCAGAATTGGGGACCCCAAAAATCTAGCTGATCTTCATTATAAGAAAATAGATTACAGGTCCTATTCCTCAATCATTTGGTGAATTGATAAGTTTGAAATTTTTAGATTTGTCAAGTAACAATCTCTCAGGAGTTATTCCCAGGTCTTTAGAGATATTTTTGTATCTCAAATATTTCAATGTGAGTTTCAATAGACTACAAGGTGAAAGTCCTAGTGGAGGACCATTTGGAAATTCTCGACTGAATCCTTTCAGGGGAATGAAGGGCTGTGTCGTCCACCTACGCTGCAAGTCCCATCATGCAAAACTGGCATTCCTCGAAAATTGAAGATAGCTAGAGAAATCATACTGACATATGTTTTATCGGCAGTTTCATCAGTATTATTGGTACTAGCCCTAATTATTGTCTTCATAAGATGCTGAAAAAGAAATGGAAAATTGCCAGCTGAGGAAGATCTATCAATTCCAGTACCCTCGAGAAGATTTTCGTACTATGAACTTCATCAAGTAACAAATAGATTTAGTGAAGGCAACTTGCTTGGTACAGGGAGTTTTGGCGCAATATACAAAGGGAGCCTTTCAGATGGAACACATGTTACTGTAAAGGATTTCAATATGCAATTAAATGGAGATTTCAAGAGTTTCCATGTAGAGTGTGGAGTTTTGTGTAATATTCGCCACCAAAATGTTATGAAAACATCAGTTGTTGCTGTAACATTGAATTTAAAGCCTTGGTGCTCCACTTCATGCCTAACGGGAGCCTTGAGAAGTGATTATATTCTCAAAATGTATTTTCTGGATATCCTGCAGAGGTTGAACATAATGATAGATGTCGCTTTAACGCTAGAATATCTCCATCACTGTTAAACAATATAGGTTATTCACTATGATTTAAAGCCTAGCAATGTCATGTTAGATGAAGATGTGGTTGCCCATGTGGGTGACTTTGGCATCACAAAACTTTTAGGTGAAGAAGATTCTTTGACACAAACTATAAGTCTGGCCACTATCGGGAATATGACACCAGGTGATGCCTTTAATTTTCAATCAGTAAATTCATTTTCTTTACACACGCACATAAGCACATGCATATATGTAGTTCTTGTGTAGATAATTAACTTTAAGCATTTTCATCTCTGCCATGAAACAGTATCGAATATTTTGATGATAGATTAAAACTCAAACAGAGTATGTCTTAGAGGAAGGGTTTCCTCAAGAGGTGATGTATACAGTTATGGTAATCTTCTGATGGAAACTTTCACAGGAAAGAAGCCTGCAGACGAAATGTTTGCAGCGGACTTGGGTGAAAAAGTCATTAACTCACTCAGTATTTCAAGTTATAGATTCCAATCTTCTGAGGGAAGAGGAAGAATATTTTGCAGCTAAGAAGGATTGCATCATCCATTATGCAATTGGCCCTAGAATGTTCAGCAGATTTACCAGAGCAGAGGATTAATATGGAAGACATTCTTGCCTCTCTCAAGAAGATCAAAACAAAGTTTGCGAAGGATGTTGAGTGGGAATCCGTTGCATAATATTCTCCGGATTTCCATAAGAAATCTCTCTACTTCTCTTCAATACCTTTCTGCTTCATATTGCAAAATTAAGGGTTTGATTCCTAGAGAATTTGATAACCTAAGCAACTTGACATTCTTAAGTCTACAAAACAATTAATTGACCGGAACTATTACAACTACTTTTGGAAAGATTACTAGGCTATAATTCTGGTCTCTTCAAGATAATAAACTATAAGGATCCATCCCTTTAAGAGTTATGTGATTTGGAGGGATTGGCTTACTTATTTTTAGCTGGAAATAGGCTCAAATGATCAATTCCTGGATGCTTGAGTAATCTCCTTTCTTTAAGAGCACACTCATTAGGATCCAACAAATTTACCTCCATTATATCCTCAACCTTGTCCAGGCTTAAAGATATCTTGCGCGTAGACTTGTCATCAAATTCTCTAAGTGGCTCTCTTCCAATAGATATCTCAAATTTGGAGGCTGTGATAGAGATAGATTTGTCAACGAATCAGTTAACAGGTCATATTCCAACCAGCACTGGGGACCCCAAAAATCTGGCTAATCTTCCTTATAAGAAAATAGATTGCAGGGTCCTATTTCACACCGTGTTTGC
Source organism: Bretschneidera sinensis (assembly GCA_023935145.1). Taxonomy (NCBI): domain Eukaryota; kingdom Viridiplantae; phylum Streptophyta; class Magnoliopsida; order Brassicales; family Akaniaceae; genus Bretschneidera; species Bretschneidera sinensis. Next base: position 108,801,724 of record CM043697.1, read on the forward strand.
TCCATCACCACCAGTTCCAACAATGTCAACCACATTATCCAACCCTATTGCATAAACTTGTATAATCACTTTCATTTTCTATAAAATAAAAATAAAAAATAAAAATGTATTATGCATTGGAGTCAAGTTCACGGTCAAATGGGAAAGATCTAAATCTAAATTTGTTACGAAATTCAATCTCACAATGACCTTAAACAATTTTCAAATGGAGATGACCCACATCCTGCTTAGATACTGCGTTAGAAGTACTTCTATTTGAAGACAAGTTTCATTTCTTTTATAAGGACAAATTTCATTAATGTTAGCTCCTATAAGTCAAAAAGATATAAATGCACATTGGTTACTTTTGAAAGCAATAACTTTAATTTGATTTCAGATAACAAGAACAGTATTTCCAAAATTCTAAATTCAAATCACTTACTTCTTCAAATGTCTCCCCCTTGGCTCTCAACAGAACAAGAAAAGCACTAATCAATGCCTCATTAGGCTCGCTGAGCAAAAAATCGAGCGATGCTTTTGCCTCAGCCTCTGATAAATGCACACGTTTAACCAGTGTCTCAATCAACTAAATAAAAGAAACAAAAAAAAAAACACAAAAACAATAGTTTCAAAATCAGAAATACCCAAAAGAGAAACAGAAAATGAAGCTCACAAACACTGACCTTACCTCATTCAATGACGCAATTGATGACTCTGATTTTTCACAAACAGTCGGCAGAGCCTTACAAGAACCCGAGGAAGTTATTTTGCCGCTCCTTAGAGGTTCAATTGCTGCAGTGAAAAAGCAGTTTCGAGGATCGAAACTAGGTGGTGAGTAAATGAGGAAAAAGAAATTGGTAAATACCGAGAAGATACAGCTCTTGCCATTACTACTGCACCAAAAAAGGTAGTCAAATCTCTAAAAGCTCTAAAACTATGCTCTGCTTCCGTGTGGTAATCTTATTAGTGAGATCTAAGGAGTTTTATCTAAAATTATGCTGTCCTGGAGACGATACGGAAATGGATGAGGAAATAAATATAGGTGGCGGGTCGAGTCAGATTGGATAAGGGTAATTTCTCACGGGTTAAAAATAAAATGGACCTAGATGAAAAGGAATCGGTCTTAAATAGGTTAATTTTTTTTACATTTTAATCTATCTAATTTTTTTCACGGGTGATCTCAAGTATGACTCTTTAAAAAATTATTAATATTAAATTAAATAAATATTTTATTTTAAAAATTAAAAATATATTATTAATAATTTGATTTTATTATAACATGCTTATTACTTCATTTAATATACTTCAACGGGTATGCAACCCTATCCATATCAATTTTTACATGCAAATGAAAATCATCTAGTTCAATCTCAAAGGTCAGTTCCTAATTTGCATCTACAATATCTGTTTATCATATAACTATATAAATATTTTTCACATAAAGTACATTTTCTTTGCTCAATGGAATAAATTAAAGTAATTCAATTGAGAATATCATCCTTATTCATGTTAAACAATTGAGAAAATATAATTGTATAATTGAGAAAACAATTGAGAAAATAAAATGAGGTGATGGAGACATGTTTTTTAGGATGATACTTAACCACAAATGAAAATCATAATATAAATTAAGCAAGAATATCATGTCTTGACTTAAAACCATGAACCTCAATAAAAATAAAAATTTAGAGTGTGAAAGAAAAAAGAATTGAAATTATTAACACAACTTAAAAAAATTCTCAACTTACCATTTGGTTAAAGTTTAATTAGTAATTCATTTAATCCGTGGGTAAACTCAATCCGATTTTGAATTTTATGAGGAAGGTCAGGTGCGAGTAAATTTTTAATAAGTCTATAAATTTATATCCATACATACTTTTTTTATAGGTAAAAAAAACGAGTTTAACATATTCTGATCAAAATTCTCACCTCTAATCCTCCTTAAATTTGTTTCTAAAATGGTAAAGTTATTTCTACCGTAAATTAGGACACAAAAAATAGACATCCAGAGTTATCAGTGATTCCGGACGATTAGTAATATAGTTATCCGTAGCAAGTGATTTCATTAATGGCAAAATGGTAATTTACTCAAATTACCAACCAAAACTTCCCAACAATTACTAACGGAGCTACCAGTGTAAAAAAAATACCCAAAAAAATTGGATGCATGTATTGCAGTTCTCTTTCTAAAAATGGGAAGAAAACACATAGCTGTTTTCAAATATTTCAAATCTCTAAAATACCCTCACTCATACTAAGATGAAAAGAAAGTAATTTATGAGGATAAAAATGTTAATTTAAAAAATTTAAGAAAAAAAACTCGCCTAAAACATAGGAAGGGATTTTCTCTTGGTTGTGCTTTCGAAATCTATGTGTACGGTTAGATTAAGGAGAAATTGAGTGAAAAGAAAAGAAAAATATATCTTCCTTTATATTTAAAACTTAATGAAGAGATACCCGTACTTTTTATTTCTTTTTCCTTTGTTCCCTTCAATTGAAACACACTATCTTTTTGTAACTTATGTTATTTTGTATTTTAACTGCCTTACTTTACATTCTTTCACTTTTTTTCAACTCTATCTAATCAAGTATTTCTTTTCCCTTGTTTGACTGATTTCACTAGCTATATGTTTTATGTTATGGAATTATAGTGTAAGGAAATATATTTTTTTTCCTTACAGTTTTATTTTTAATAAAAGCCACAAGTCAATCAAATTTCATTGTCAAAGTTTTAATTTTATATTACCAAATGTAACATAATTTATTTTTAATTAATTTCGCAGTTTATCGCCACCCCATTTCAATTGTCAGATGTAATCTCTATTTTCTTCATCATTTGCTATTTTCTTTGCAATTGCTGCTTTTGTAATTATATGTTCTTTGCCCATTTGAATGTGTGATTGTTTTTTATATTTTACGTTTTCTTTCAAAATTTTTGATATTAAAACCCCAAAACAACATGCTTCCAAAAATAAAAATGATGGTGTGCTTAACGCCTAAGTTTGATAGGCTTACTTTTCGATTCTTTTGTAAAGATTCAAAAGTTATTTTAAAATAACTTTAGATAAAAGTGTTGTGAAGTTAATTGTTATTTAGTGTTTGGTAAAATTATACTAAAAAAACTAATTGATGTGTGTAGTAAATATATCGTAAAATTGTTTTTAAATGTTGATATTATTAAAAATGGTATATAAGTACTATTTGACTATTTGGATGTCTTTCTTTTATTATTTGTATAATATAAAAATATTAATTTTATTCACAATAAAATAATTAAAATAATAATATTTTTTCATAATTAAATTAAATTAATAATAATATTTTTATTAAATAAATCAAATAATATTTTAATAATCTCAATATTCTAGTAGTAATTGATGCATCATTGTTAGATTTAAAATTTGATTAAAAAGAATGATTAGTGATTTATATAGTAGTAAGGATGTAAATACTTTTGTCACACAAGAGTAATTTAATAACATAAATAATGTTAAAAATGATTTTGAAATTAAAAGTTATAAAACTCATATGATTTTGGACCTAAATAATTTTTTTTTTAACCTATTACCAATTTCTGATTCATAAAAAAAAATTAAAAAGAGATATTTGATATAATTTCTATTTTTTGGCAGCAATACACGAATTTCCTGTAACCCTTCAAAATCATAATATCTTTGTATCTTTAGCAATACCCGAGGGGGAATATGAGCATTTTGGGGTTTTGTACTAACCCTACTTTAGTATTACGTTTGGGGTTTTACTTCCATTTTCTAATCTTTATATGTGAAAGTTATGTGGTCCAAGGGAAAAGGTTTGTTTGTCCCATCCCATTATAGTCATGTTAGCTAATCTAGTGAAGTTTGGCACCGACAGTCTATACCAAACACAGCATCTATCTGACTTAGGATTCCAGGTTTTAATTTGATTAAAAAAGGTTTTTATTTTTTATTTTTTATTTTTTATCTGACAGTGTTCAGAACTGTGAAAGATTACTTCCTCCATGATAGAGATTATTGTTTGCCGACCAGATAAGGTTTTTTTTTTTTTTTTTTCATACGATGAAAATTTGATTGATAATTTTTAAAAATTTTATTAATAATATCCGTAAATACTCAATTATTGTTACTAGTGAAGCTCTCAAACATTATAAATAAAATTTTCATCTAGTGTAAAATTCTTGTTTTGTACTGGATGTAAACAAATTTTTTTTCTTTTCTAAATTCAATTAAGAAATACAAATACATAAAGAAGAACAGAAAAAATAATTATGTATAAGACTAATTACTCACAAGTTTAAAAAAATATAAATAATTCGTTGTAATATAGTGTTTATAATTAACTCTAATTAATTTTATTCAAACGCAAAACAAAAATTGAAAAGATATACAATCTTTCAAATTGTGCAAATAGTAATTCTTCCCAACCCTCTCAGCTGAATCATTTTAGGGGAATGAAGGGCTGTCTGGTCCACCTGTGCTGCAAGTCCCACCATGCAAAACTAGCATTCCTCGAAAATTGAAGATAGCTAGAGAAATCATACTGACATATGTTTTATCGGTAGTTTCATCAGTATTATTGGTACAAGCCCTAATTATTGTCTTCATAAGATGCTGAAAAAAGAAATGGAAAATTGCTAGCTGAAGAAGATCTATCAATTCCAACACCCTCGAGACAATTTTCGTACTATGAACTTCATCAAGTAACAAATGGATTTAGTGAAGGCAACTTGCTTGGTACAGGGAGTTTTGGCGCAGTATACAAAGGGAGCCTTTCAGATGGAACAGATGTTACTGTAAAGGATTTCAATCTGCAATTAAATAGAGATTTCAAGAATTTCCATGCAGAGTGTGGAGTTTTGTGCAATATTCGCCACCGAAATGTTCTGAAAACATCAATACTTGTTGTAACATTGAATTTAAAGCCTTGGTGCTCCACTTCATACCTAATAAGAGCCTTGAGAAGTGATTATATTCTTAAAATGTATTTTCTTTATATCTTGCAGAGGTTGAACATAATGATAGATGTCACTTCAGCGCAAGAATTTCTCCATCACTGTTAAACAATACAGGTGATTCACTATGATTTAAAGCCTAGCAATGTCATGTTAGATGAAGATGTGGTTGCCCATGTAAGTGACTTTGGCATCACAAAACTTTTAGGTGAAGAAGATTCTTTGACACAAACTATAACTCTGGCCACTATCAGGAATATGGCATAAGGTGATGCCTTTAATTTTCAATCAATAAATTCATTTTCTTTACACACGCACATAAGCACATGCATATATGTACTTCTTGTGTATATAATTAACTTTAAGCATTTTCATCTCTGCCATGAAACAGTGTCGAATATTTTGATGATGGATTAAAACTCAAGCAGAGTATGGCTTAGAGGAAGGGTTTCTTCAAGAGGTGATGTATACAGTTATGGTAATCTTCTAATGGAAACTTTCACAGGAAAGAAGCCTGTAGATGAAATGTTTGCAGCGGATTTGGGTGAAAAAGTCATTAACTCACACAATAGTTCAAGTTATAGATTCCAATTTTCTGAGGGAAGAGGAAGTATATTTTGCAGCTAAGAAGGATTGCATATCATCCATTATGCAATTGGCCCTAGAATGTTCAGCAAATTTACCAGATGAGAGGATTAATATGGAAGATGTTCTTGCTTCTCTCAAGAAGATCAAAACAAAGTTTGCGAAGGATGTTGAGTGGGATTAGTATGAGAGGATTTGTGACTGTTTATAGTTCTGAAAACATTGTAGTTATTCAACTCCATGTCAAAAGGCCTGTAATTAGAAATTAAACTAGTATGTATGTGAAGTATATTACCTACAAAGAAGTGCTGATATGTATTAGGTATATGACTACTCAAGATTATGATGAATGTTAGATTACTCATGCATTATATAACCACCTTCTTTATCATGTGATTTTCTTAGCTTACAAATTTTCCAACTCTGGTTCATGGCTTGATGCTTTTCCTCACATAGGAGTTGAATTCACATAGAAGCAAACCAGGTTGAAAACCGCGAGACCATCATTTGTTAAAGCATATGTAAATTCATTTATATTGTTGGTTTATTTCCTATCAATTTAAGATTTTTGGATCATTGGTAACTCAACATGGTTTTAGAGCAAAAAAGTCATGTGTTTGAATCTTGGTGACCCTAGTGATCATACCAATAAAACTCAAAATTGTATTCAAACCACAAATACAACCCTGCATAACAAGGGAAAAAAGAAAGAAAAAAATGTCTTGTCTTTTTAGGTGGTCACTAGTAAACCCAACTTGAAGTCTACCCACAAATTCCAGACTAGAATTATAAAATATCTCAATTTGGATGGATCTATATTTTTCATTTTGGTTGGATTCTTGTTGATGCCAAAAAAGTGTTTGCTGAGTTGGAGACTGGGCCTCAAGGGAATCTGCACAAGGAAGAGGAGGTAAGGTAGGGGTTCGCCGAAGAGGATGCCTCCGAGGATGCTCATATGCTTTTATTAGTGTGTGAGAAGGTGTATGGGAGTGACCGTGTTCCCCTTTTAGGTTTTGAAAAATCTTATCTATCTCTTTTGGAATGTGCACCTGAGTCTTTTATATGGATTTGAGGCGGCCTTCTATCCAAGGCGATGGTGACGTGGGGGTCCAGCTGTGAGGGCAATGATGCCCTGGAGGCCCAGCTGTATCACCTTGGGTTGCTCGCGAATATGGCGGCCATTACACCAAAGGTGGTGGTGACCTGGAGAGCGGTGGTGACATGGGGTCCAGTAGTCCAAGCCTGAGTCATCCGCGTGTCACCCTACTGTCTAACTTTAGGATGGTCCACGTGTCATCTCTTTATTGGGTGTGTGATTTTTAGCAGTATCAGAGGCCCTCCACTTCCTTGAGTATATTTATGTGCTTAAGAAAATTTTGCAGGGCTCGACCTTTAGTTTAGTGGGAAAATATGCTGGGTTTTTTGACAATGCCAAGCCTAATATGCATAGAGCAATCTATACACTTGACTTTTGAGCTAATGAGCCAAGTATATGTGGAGCAATCCATCTGTTCGGCCTTGGAGCACTTGGTCTGAGCAGGTGTGGAGCAATCCATCTGCTTGGCTTTAGAGAGCATGGGTCTGAGCATGTGTGGAGCAATCTATATGCTTGGACTTGGAGAGAGTGGGTCGAGCATGTGTGGAGCAATCCATTTGTTTAGCCTTAGAGAGCATGAGTCCGAGCACGTGTGGAGCAATCCATATGCTTAGATTTGGAGAACATGGGTCCGAGCACGTGTGGAGTAATCCATCTACTCAGACTTGGAGAGATGAGTCCGAGCGTGTGTGGAGTAATCTATCTGCTTGGATTTGGAGAATATGGGTCCGAGCATGTGTGGAGTAATCTATCTGCTCGAACTTGGAGAGAGTGGGCCGAGCATTTGTGGAGCAATTCATCTGCTCGGACTTGGAGAACATGGGTCCGAGCATGTGTGGAGCAATCCATCTGCTCGGCCTTAAAGATATAGATCTGAGCATATGTGGAGCAATCTATCTACTCGGACTTGGAGAACATGGTCCGAGTGTGTGTGGAACATTCCATCTGCTCGACCTTGGAGACATGGGTCTGAGCATGTGTGGAGCAATTCATCTGCTCGAACTTGGAAAGAGTGGGCTGAGCATGTGTGGAGCAATCCATCTGTTCGGACTTGGAGAGAGTGGGCCGAGTACATGTAGAACAATCCATCTACTCGGCCTTGGAGACATGGGTCTGAGCATGTGTGGAGCAATCCATTTGCTCGGACTTAGAGAACATGGATTCGAGCATGTGTGGAGCAATCCATTTGCTTGGCCTTGGAGACATGGGTCCGAGTATGTGTGGAGCAATCCATCTACTCGGACTTGGAGACATGGGTCCAACCATGTGTGGAGCAATCCATCTGCTCGGACTTGGAGAACATGGGTTTGAGTGTTTTGGACTTGAGCTATTTTTTCAGGGGGATCCTTGGACTTTCTATACTTAGTGGCCATAAAGAGTGTTTTTGGGCTTCTTGGGCTGTTGATAAGCTCGGGCTTTGTTTTGTGGGTTTCTTGGGTTCTCCTAGGCCCAGTTCCTTTGGGTCCATTGGATTTTATTGACATGTGGCTTGTGTCAGTCTTCGTTAAATGCTTGCAACCATTTTTGAAGAAATGACGGTGCTGGTTTAATGATTGGATTCCTTGGGGAATGTAACGGTGCTTTTAGCGGCTGAAACGACGCCTAGGGGAGAGGGATAACGCCTAGGGAGTTGAAGCAACCCCTAGGTTTTAATCATGGGGCCGCCGAGTGAGTGGCAGTAGGTTCCTTGGGGAGAGTAAAAGTTACCTCGAGTTTCTAAAGGGTTTTTCCCTCATTCGTTTTTTCATTTAATGCCCTCGCTCATTGTGCCTTCTTTTCCTATATAAGGAGGCCCTGGCTTTCTTTCTTCTTCACTTCAAATCATAGTGAGTTTTGCAAAAGAAAGAGATTTTCTTGAGAGCCTTCATCCTCATCTCCATTTTCTGAGAGTTTTTCACCCCAAATCTTTGAGAACCTTCGTCCCAAACCACTGTGAGCTTTTGTCTTTGTCCCAAGTGTTCGAAGGTTTTTGCCCTTAATTTTTTTGAAGTTTCTGTTTGTACGACATTTCCTAGTGATTCGAGTTTGGTCGGTGGTGTGGGTGCTCGGTCTTCGCATCGTTTGGAGTGCCGAAGAGGAGGAGGTTTTTCTGTAGAGCTAGATTTGGAAGGGAGTCTATAGTCCGAATTCCTCGAACTTTGGTGAGTTTGTATACCCTTTCTCTCTTAAACATGTCTTCATTTGATAAGTATCGAGATCTACCTAGCAATGTTAGTTGTAGCAGTAGGAGTAGTGTAAATGAAAGTAGTAATGATAGTACCGAGGAATCGGGGTCGGTCACGTTCTCTTCTAGGAGTGCAACCCCCGAAAGGGCCGTAGTGAGGGAAAAGTGATAACTCTGAATAAATCATGTTATTATACTTCTTTTAGGCACGTTTTTGGTGTTGATCTTAAGCATTAGAATTGTGTTTCATGTGTTTTTAGGAATTTTTAGTTTAGTTTATTTTATTCTACTAATAGTTGTTTTAGTTAAATGATCAATGCTAAGTCTTGGAAATCTACTGTGCAGACACTTGTTGGAGCACTGGAAGGGCAAAATGTGTGAAGGGGACAAAAACTTAAGGCTGTAGTGCTGGAAAGTTGGTGCTACAGCGCCAGAATCTGGCATGAATAGAAGAATGTGGATAGAAACTCAAAGTTGCAGCGCTGGAAAGTTGGCGCTGCAGCTCTGACTAGGGTTCGAAATATATCTCGGCACTGCAGTGTTGGCCCGCAAATTTTGAATATTATAAATAGAAACCCTAGCTGAACAAAAAAGGGGAGCGTGGCTATTGAACAGAAAAAGAGAGTTGGAGGAGACGAGACACAAGAGGGGAGTTGGAGACACTCTTGGAAGCTCCTCTGAAGCTTTTAATCATTCTTCTCCGATTTTACTTTATTCTTATTTAGTTATATTGATGTTTTATGATATGAACATGGTTTGTTTGAATATTATTATGGAGTAGGTATTTTTGTGTTAAGGATAGATGAATCCTAAACCTATGTCTTGAGTTGCTATTTGGACAAGTTGGAATTTACTTTGTTTTTCAAAGAGTGTGTTTTATTGTTCTTAATGCTGTTTATTATTTTGATTCCTTCTTTAGGCATGGTAATGCGTCGAATAGAGAAGCTATGCTTTTATGAATGGTTGAATTAATAAATATGATATTGGATTGTTATCTATGCAAAGGTCAGGGTAAAACATGCCATGAATGGAATAGGAGTAACCGAATAGGGATTCTAGGAAGTTCATGTGTCCGCTTAAATTGTAACCAAATAGGGAGATTTAACTGAAAGGAATTCCATTGAACTTAATGCTTCTTAATTTGAATTAATCTAGAATAGACATGGAATGTGGATATTTGAAGTTAATGATTCTTAAGATTGTGGTTAGACCTGGAATATGGATAACCAATTTATTGGGGATTCTACCATCTTGAAAAACATATTAAACGAAACTTATCCATTTGAAACTCTTGGCAATAATGGTTTAGGTGAAGTCGAGTCCTTAGCACATTAGCTTATAAGAATCTTCATTCCAAAGTTTGCAAGTCTTCCTTTATTTACTATTGTCATCTGTTTTCCTTTAGTTAATTGTTAGTAAATTTTTCTTCTACAATTACTCATTTGCTCAAATAACGGTAAGAGTTGAGTCATAATTTCTATAGTATTTATTTAGTCCTCGTTGGGAACGATATTCACTCATCATTTTATTACTTGAACGATTAGTGCACTTACTAGTGTCAATTTTATCGCATCAAGTTTTTGGCGCCGTTGCCGGGGACTGAAATAAAAGATTACATTTATTGTGATTTTACTAGTTAATTTGAGAGTTCGTTAATTTGGTTTTTAAGTCTATTTTGCAGGGTTTTCATTTCTAGTGCATGACACATACTAGTAGGAGAATACTTACAGAATTTAATCCAGAAATTGAGTGCATTTTTCACACTTTGAGAAAAGCAGCATCAGTAACAGTCAATATGATGGTAGAAGGGAACAATGCAGAGGTGCAACGTGCACTTTAGGATTATGCTATGCCAAAGATGGATGGTGTTGAATCTAGCATCCGACGACCACCTATACAAGCGAACAATTTCGAAATTAAGCCTGCCATCATTCAGATGATTCAACATTCAGTACAATTTGGGGGCCTATTGCAAGAAGATCCAAATGTTCACTTGGGGAATTTTCTTGAAATTGGCGACACATTTAAGCATAATGGAGTATCGGAGGATGCAATCCACTTAATACTTTTTCCATTTTCACTGAAGGATAAAGCAAAAAGCTGGTTGACTTCTTTGCCAGCAGGATCCATAACGACATGGGCAGAATTGGCACAAATATTTTTAGGGAAATACTTTCCTCTTGCAAAAACTGCAAAGTTACGTAATGAAATTACTATGTTTTTGCAGGTCAATAGGGAGTCACTCTATAAGGCATGGGAACGTTTTAAAGACCTTTTGAGAAGATGTCCTCATCATGAGTTGCCCACTTGGATGCAGGTACAAACTTTTTATAATGGTTTAACCAATACAACCCGAAACATGATTGATGCAACTGTAGGTGGCACTATCATGAGAAAAACTCCAGAAGAAGCTATTGAGTTACTAGAAGAGATGGCCACAAATTCTTATCAATGGCCAGTTGAAAGGTTACCTATTAACAAAGCCTCAGGATTGCACAAAATAGATGTTGTTATAGCTTTAACAGCACAAATGGAGACTCTCGCTAAGAAGATAGATGGCCTTAATCCGACTACACATGGAATATGTGAATTGTGTGGTGGTAGTGGCCACCATAGCAGTAACTGTTAGGCAGGTAATCAGTTTGCGTATAATTCATCTACTGAACAAGCTAACTTTTTCAAATTTTCACAGGCAAAACAATCCATATAGCAATACATATAATCCGGGATGGAGAAATCACCCGAATTTGTCTTGGAATCAAAGCAATGCGAGACAACCTCCTCTTGAAAACCCACCTCAAGAAAAAAAGTCTAACTTGGAGGACATGATGGCCAAATTCTTAAATGCAACAGAAACTAGGTTCCAAAATCAAGAAGCATCCATTAGATATCTGGAAGTTCAGGTGGGCCAACTAGCAACTATAATTTCTGGACATGCACAAGGCTCTCTTCCGAGCAACACAGAAAAAAAATCCTAAGAAGGATGTCAAGGCCATAACACTAAGGAATATCACACAATTGGATGAGCCAAAATCTAAAGAAATCACTAATCAAGAAGGCGAGAAAGACGAGACCATGCAAAAGGAGAAACTTGTTTCAGAAAAGAAGTCTACTGGTAAAGGTTTAATCGATTCTAACTCTGAAACTAAATATATGCCACCTCGTCCCTATTCTCAGAAATTTATGAAAGAAAAACTAGATAAGCAATTTTCAAAATTTTTAGAGATTTTCAAGAAATTGCATATTAACATTCCGTTTGCAGAGGCTTTATCACAGATGCCTAGTTACACTAAATTTTTTAAGGAAATTTTTTTCTAGTAAACGGAATCTTGAGGAACATGGAATGGTGATGTTAATTGAAGAGTACAACACCATACTGCAAAACAAGCTACCTCCAAAATTGAAAGATCCAGAGAGTTTCACTATACCCTGCACTTTGGGAAGTTCATTCTTTGATAAAGCTTTATGTGACCTTGGTGCAAGTATCAATCTTATGCCTCTTTCAATTTTCAGGAAACTTGGATTAGAAGAAGTCAAAACAACAACAGTTTCATTGCAATTAGCTGATCGATCTATTAAGAGACCACGGGGAATTATAGAAGATGTACTGGTAAAGGTTGATAAATTTACATTACCTGTAGACTTCATTATTCTCGACATGAAAGAGGATTGTGAGATACCTCTTATTCTTGGACGTCCATTTCTTGCTACAGGGAGAGCCCTAATTGATGTACAACAAGGGAAATTGACTTTAAGAGTCAATGATGAGCAAGTAGCTTTTGATATGTATAAAATTATGAAATACCCTTCTGGCTTATCTATTTCTTCTTGTTTTCAAGTGGATATTGTTGATAACCTCATTGAGGAGTTTCAGGAGAAAACATTAAATGAAGATACTTTAAAGAGATGCATCATGGAATCAGGAACTGCTACCACCGAAGAACTCATCATCCAAGAAAAAGCAAGGAACTTTGAGTCTGAAATAGGAAAAGAAATGCCAGAAGAACAAATAATAATAACTGAATTGAAAACTTTACTTGCTTACTTGAAATATGCTTATTTAGAGAAAAATGTTTTCTCTGTTATAATATCTTCTTCGTTGACAGGTAAAATGGAAGAACGGTTGCTGGAAGTCCTAAGAAGGCACATATTTATGAGAAAGCTTAAATCTCGATGGACTGGACCATACACCGTGATAAGTGTCTCATCTTTTGGTGCCATTAAAATACAACACAAGAAAAACAAGGAAACGTTCAAGGTCAACGGGCACAGATTGAAGCACTACATCATGGGGACGTTTGACCCTCAATCGTCCACAACCATTCTCCAAGATCCATAACTCGAAAAGTCAAGCTAAAGATTATAAATTAGAACTAACATTTTGTTTTTATTTTTTTTTATTTGAGATTGTTTTGTGTGTTTATTTTTGTTAGGTTTGTCTTTTAGTTAAGTTTTTATTGTTTTAATTTAGTTATTTTTGTTTTATTTTCAGGATTGATTTGAGTCAGGTCCGAGATTGTTTTGTGTGTTTATTTTTGTTAGGTTTGTCTTTTAGTTAAGTTTTTATTGTTTTAATTTAGTTATTTTTGTTTTATTTTCAGGATTGATTTGAGTCAGGTTCGAGAACCAGCGCTGCAGCCATGAGATTTGGGCGCTACAGCGTTGAAAAGACCATTATAAAGAGGTTGGACCAGAGACTCAGCGCTGCACCCCCAGGAAGTCAGTGCTGCAGCGCCGAGTCGCGCACTGGGTTTTAAAAACACCCTCCTCGCACTTTCAGCAATGATCAGGAGAATGAGGACAATGAAGAAGACGAGTGATTCGGGCTCTGACTAATCAGGGAAGTTCTTTTCTCTTACTTTATGCTCAATGTTTATACATTGCGGACAATGTATCATTTAAGTTTGGGGGTAGGAGAAGTATCTGAGTTGTTGTGTGTTGTTCATGTTTTTAGTTATTTTTCTGTTTGTTTTATCTTTGTGCTTTTTTTTGTTTGATTTTGATTTTGCCGATGATGAGAAATAGATTGACTTGATCGTTGCCCTTGAAAATTTGAAAAATGTTGCGTTTGTCTGTGTGCTTGAATTTGTTGTTGGATTTATTTTACATCGAACCCTTTGAACACAATGAGCACTTACACCTAAGTATTTTGTTGTCTTGCTGTTTTGGAGAGCGTTTATGTGAGCAATATAGTTTCTTGAGATCTCTTGGACTCTAGAACTTGTGTGAAGACCACTCGAGGCGAAATCTTAGGTAGTATAGTACCAAAAAAAGGATCCAGGCCATGTTTGGAACGTTTGAGCTTTTCTAGCCAACCCTTGATATGTGATTATCCTTAGTTTTGCCCCTTTTGAGCTTGGATATCTATTGTTTTATCACTAGATCATCTAACCTATTTCCTTTTCAAAAAAAAAAAGAGAAAAAAAAGAAGAAAAAAAATACTACAACTCTACCTTTCACCTGTAAGTACATCAATTAATGAATGGACTATTCTCTTAAGTAGTGGAAGAAGATTGAGCAAGAGAAAGCGGTATTCAACTTGGCTGTGTTAAGTATCAAATATTGCCCATCGAGAGTGAGCAAGGGAAAGATCGAAGTGGAAAAGGTTTACCACACGAACTAGTTGATCAAGTTGTATTCTGCCTATCACAGGCAGCTGGCAAAGCTGTGTTTGATCGTCGTGTACATGTTATGTTATAGTTTTATTCATGCACACGGAAATAAAGACTGGTGCTACTATAGTACAAGCAAAGAAAAAAAAAGAGAGAAAAAGAAAAGAAGAAGAAGAAGAAGATGAGACAACATCAAAAGTATTGGAGTATTACATGATAACTGAGGGAAAGTTTGAAATAAAATTTTTATTGGTTGATGTGCTTAAAGTGATGTGAGCCTCAAATAAATCTTTTACCATACCTTAGCCTTAGCCAATGTTATAAGCTGAATAAAGTCCTGGTGATCTCGGGTATTGTCATGGCCTACATTAGTGGAGAGTGGTGTGAAAAGCAAGCTTATGAACTTTGAAATATTGGCATTATCCTACTTGCTTGCATAAACTGATCAGAGTGACGAGACAATTACGTTTATAAAAGTGTTGCACACACACACGTTTGAAGAATTTGATGTAAGATAAGGCTGGCAATAAATTTGAAATTCTAGACATTAGCAGTATTTGGAAATTTTTCTTGCGTTATGATTTATATGCAATCTTTGAGGCATGTTATATCAAATCTAATCAAACCATCTCTCACTCTTAGGATGTGTGTGTTAGGATTTTGTTCTAATTTGCTCGAGGACTAGCAAAAACATAAGTTTGGGGGTGTGATAACTCTGAATAAATCATGTTATTATACTTCTTTTAGGCACGTTTTTTGTGTTGATCTTAAGCATTATAATTGTGTTTCATGTGTTTTTAGAAATTTTTAGTTTAGTTTATTTTATTCTACTAATAGTTGTTTTAGTTAAATGATCAATGCTAAGTCTTGGAAATCTACTATGCAAACACTTGCTGGAGCACTGGAAGGGCAAAATGTGTGAAGGGGACAGAAACTCAAGGCTGCAGTGCTGGAAAGTTGGCACTGCAGCTCCAGAATCTAGCATGAATAGAAGAATGTGGACAGAAATTCAAAGCTGCAGCGCTGAAAAGTTGGCGCTGCAGCTCTGACTAAGGTTCGAAATATGTCTCGGCACTGCAGCGCTGGGAAGTTGCTGTTGCAGTGCTGGCTCGCGGATTTTGAATATTATAAATAGAAACCCTAGCTGAACAAGAAAGGGGAGCGTGGCTACTGAACAGAAAAAAAGAGTTGGAGGAGACGAGACACAAGAGGGGATTTGTAAACACTCCTGGAAGCTCCTCTAAAGCTTTTAATCATTCTTCTCCGGTTTTGCTTTATTCTTATTTAGTTATGTTGATGTTTTATGATATGAACATGATTTGTTTGAATATTATTATGGAGTAGGTATTTTTGTGTTAAGGATAGATGAATCCTAAACCTATGTCTTCAGTTACTTTGGACAAGTTGGAATTTACTTTGTTTTTCAAAGAGTGTGTTTTATTGTTCTTCATACTGTTTATTATTTTGATTCCTTCATTAGGCATGGTGATGCGTCGAATAGAGAAGCTATGCTTTTATGAATGCTTGAATTAATAAATATGATATTGGATTGTTATCTATGCAAAAGTCAGGGTAAAACATGCCATGAATGGAATAGGAGTAACCGAATAGGGATTCTAGGAAGTTCATGTGGTCTGCTTAAATCGTAACCTAATAGGGAGATTTAACTGAAAGGAATTCCATTGAACTTAATGTTTCTTAATTTGAATTAATCTAGAATAGACATGGAATATGGATATTTGAAGTTAATGATTCTTGAGATTGTGGTTAGACCTGGAATATGGATAACCAATTTATTGGGGATTCTACCATCTTGAAAAAAGTATTAAACGAAACTTGTCCATTTGAAACTCTTGGCAATAATGGTTTAGGTGAAGTCGAATCCTTAACACGTTAGTTCATAAGAATCTTCATTCCAAAGTTTGCAAGTCTTCCTTTATTTACTATTGTCATCTGTTTTCCTTTAGTTAATTGTTAGTAAATTTTTATCCTACAATTACTCGTTTGCTCATATAACGGTAAAAGTTGAGTCATAATTTCTGTAGTATTTGTTCAGTCCTCGTTGGGAACGATATTCACTCATCATTTTATTACTTAAATGATTAGTGCACTTGCTAGTGTCAATTTCATCGCATCAAAAGGGCCTTTGGCAATGGTGCCATACGTCCCTATTGTGGAGGAGTATGAAGAGGACTTCTCCTCCGGGGACGAGACGGAAGAGGTCCTGGTCGATATTAGGGGGACCTTGGTTGCTGACGAGAGGAAGGAATGGAATTTCGCTGCCAACGAGGTCCCTAGCCAGTTAAAAGAGAAAGATCTAGAGGTGATCAGGAAGATGTACCGCATTCCGTGCTGGTATGCCCTTCGACTGGCCGAGGTAGGGGAGAGGGCTTACGACACCCTTCTGAGCCGTTCACCCTATGAACTGTGCGCGTATGAACACCACATGAGGGCCGGGCTTCAGTTCCCCCTTCACCCCTTCTTTTGTGTCGTCAGCTAGTGCCGAACTTAGTACGGCTAATTATGGCCTTTATCTATGTCTGCTCGGAAGTGGGCGAGCCAATGAATATGGATATTTTCAAAGCCCACTTCCTGATTAGTAGGCATGGCCAAACCGGATGGGTGGTTTTTAGCACCCGGGCTAAAAGAAGGCTGCTGAAGAAGACTTTGTCGTCAATCAAGAGATGGAAGAAGAACTTTTTCTTCATCCGGTCTGCGAAGACTTCGGGCTTCCCCGCTCGTGGAGTATGGACCGAACTGGAAAGTGTAAGAAAATGGGTCTTCATCCACACGAGCAAGAAACCGTGGATGCCATAGTGGCCACGCCGTTGGATGTGGAGATTCTCTATGACAACGAGGAACTGGCGAGGCGCGACCTGTGCCCCTATGTCCCGAGTCCTCGCTCGAGAGTGATAAAGACCCGTGCCCCCTATACTTTTAGATTTTTTCTTTACTTCTGCTTTACATTTACCTAAGATCTATACTAACGTATTTTTCCTTTCTTTCTTGTTGGGTAGAGATGGATGCCACGACTCATGCCCGGGAGCAGGCGAGGAAACTCGCCATGGAGAACAGGAAGGTCACCGCTGTTGAGAGGCACCGGGCCTCGGGATCGAAGAAGAGGCCTTGTGCTTTTACCCCGATTGATCTGGAGAGCCCTCTCTGTGTCCTGTGCTCCCCCGGTAGCCTCGGCTACCCTGGAGTCCTCGGCTGCTATGGGCCTCTCAATAGGTGTTGCTTCTAGGGCGACGATCTTCAGACCTAACTGGGCCCTGAAGATCGACGACTCCGTTTTTACGCATCCACGAGTTACGCAAAAGCATCTAATCATGAGAATCCCTCCCTGAGATCTCTAAAAGCTATCTCGGAGGCGCACAGGGGCCCTGTGCTCGGCAGTAGAGACCGTCACGTCCCATGTAATACCCTTTCCGGAGCCCTTTACTTTCTCTTTTCTTAGTTTATTTCGACTAACACCTGTTTACTTGGTCGCAGATGGACGTTTTTATCGGTGTCACTTCTCATCGTTGTATGGAGAAGGCCGAGCTGCTGGACCGCACCCAGTGCCAGCTGGTGGAGAAGACCGAGGTAGTCCAGTAGTTACAGACCTTGGAGGAAGTGGCCAACCGTGCCAGGGCCGAGGCAGTCCGGGAGAGGGATGTCGTCTTTTGTGCTAAGGTCGAGGCTAAGCAGGCTATACAGTGTCTGAGGGAGAAAAGTGAGGTCCATACTCGGGCTGCTGTTGAGGAGTCCTTAGAGACTTTCCAGGGTTCAGACACCTTCAGGATTGTCGTGGACCTGGAGGGGGGAAAGTAGTTCCTCGAAGGCTTCCTGAAGGCAAAGTGGAAGGTTGAGGCCTTGCACACCGAGATAGATTTTTTATGCCTCGACCTTTTGGACCCCAAAGAGGGGGAAGAGGAGGAGCCTACTGCTGTTGAGGATGAGGCACGTCTCCTGCTACGGAGGAGACATCTACCGAGCCGGAGGTTGAGACCGAGGCGGCTCCGGCTTTAGATTAGGTTTTTTTTTCCTTTGTATTTCAAGGCCGTTAGTGCCTTTTTGTAACTTTTTGGAAATACTAATAGAATTTTCTTCTTTTTCCAACTTTATTATTTTATAACAGTTTTCTGTTACAATTTCTATTTCAAACAAACTTCTTTTGAAACTTATGCGCAGGATCCGAGTTCATTGGTAGAAACGTCAAAGATGTTCGGCGTTCTAAATTCGTGGAATATTTTTTTCACTTATTTCTTCGAGCTTGAAGGTGCTGGGATAACATACCTTTTTGATGCAGTACGGGCCCTCCTAGTTGAGGATCAATTTACCCGTTTTCCATAGTCAGGATACTTCGTTTTTTCGTAGAGCGAGATCATGAATCTGGAAATGCATTCCTGGTACTCGAGAGTTGTAATACCTGGCGGTTTGCTGCTGATAAATAGCTAGCCAGATATGAGCTTTATCTCATGCTTCGTCGGGAAGATCGGCGTTCCTTGGAAGGGCCTCGTCATTGCTATTACCCTCAAAATTTTGTACTCTGAGTGAAGGCACTCCAATTTTCACTGGGATGACGGCTTCAGAGCCGTAGGTCATGAAGAAAGGGATTTCGCCAGTGGGTGCGTGGGTAGTGGTTTGGTATGCCCAGAGGATATTCGGCAAGCAGTTCATCCACTGTCGGTCTGCCTCATCTAATATTCTTTTAATGCCCTGTAGAACCGTCCTGTTGGTTACTTCGGCTTGTCCATTAGCTTATGGATATCATACGGAAGAGAAACGATGCTTGATATGCAGCTCATCATAGAATGTTTTGAACTAAGTGCTATCGAATTGCTTGCCGTTGTCTGGTACCAGTACTCGGGGTATACCGAAGCGACATACTATTGATTTTTAGACGAAGCCCTTGGCTTGATGGTCGGTGATACTGGCCAGTGGTTCGGTTTCTACCCATTTCGTGAAGTAATCTATTACCACGATGAGGTATTTCCACTGGTCGGGCTCTCCGGTGAAAGGTTCGAGAAGGTCCATTCCCCACATAGCGAAAGAAAGTGAGCTGGTAACCGATGTAAGAGGATTCACCGGTCTGTGGGAAACGGTGGCGTACTGCTGGTAACTTTTACACTTCTTCACCAGTTCCATGGCCTCTCCTTGCATCCCGGGCCAGTAGTAACCTTGGCGAAGGATCTTGAAGGCAAGGGCTCGCCCTCCGAGGTAATTCTCGCAGATTCCTTCATGAACTTCTCGGAGGGCGTAATTGACCGCGATCGGGCCTAAGCATTTCAAATAGGGTGTGGTAAGACCACTTTTATATAATTGATTGTTTAGGATTGCGTACCGTGCTGCTCGGGAGAAAATTTTCCTGGCTTCGTTCTTTTCACTTGGGTGATGTCCATTTCGCAGGTACTAGAGGATAGGATCCATCCATGTTTCTTTGTAGGCCACAAGCAGCACAATGGTTTTGTTAATGCTGGGAGTGGCGAGAGTTTGGAGGTAAACTACTCGGGTATATTCGAGTTATCGAGAGGAGGCGAGTCAGGCTAAAGAATCAGCCTTTGAGTTTTCAGACCAAGGGATCTGGCTGATTCGGAATACTTTAAACTTAGTGATAAGCTCTTTAACCTTTGCTAAATAGCGAACGATTTTCTCTCCTCGGGCCTTGAACTCCCCATTGACTTGGTTCACCACTAATTGCGAGTCACTGTGCGCTTCTAGGATCTCTACGGACAACACCTTGGCTAGCTTCATTCCGGCCAGCAATGCTTCATACTCTGCTTCATTGTTTGAGGCTCTAAATTCGAACCTTAGGGTGTACTCGATGGTAAAGCCATCCAGGCCATTTAAGATGAGTCTGGTGCCACTCCCAACATCGCTGGAAGACCCATTGACATGGACCGTCCATCGAGGGGCTACCTCGGTCTTGCTGAGATCTGGGGTAGGATCTTCTTGTATCGGGAGGGTAGTTTCCATAATGAAATCGGCTAAGGCCTAGGCTTTGATGGCTAGGCAAGGCCGATAATAAATGTCAAACTCTCCAAGTTTCACAGACCATTTGACCATTCGACCATTCTTCCGAAGATATCCAGCTTGTGGAGCACTTGTTGAAGGGGCTGGTCGATCAGGAGGACAATCATATGTGCTTGAAAATACAGTCGGAGTTTATAGGCCGTGATTAGGAGTGCGTATGCCATTTTCTCTATAGGAAGAAATCTTGTTTTTCGCGTCTTGGAGAACCTTGCTCGTATAGTACATGGGCTTTCGGACGCCTGCCTCCTCTTGAATTAGGATGGAGGCCACCATTTCATGCCCGGTCAAGAGGTATAGAAAGAGTTTTTCACCGGCGATGGGCTTGGTAAGTAAGGGAGGCAAACCTAAGTACTTCTTCGGTTCTCCAAATGCTTCTTGGCATTCCTCGGACCAGATGAAGTTCTTGGCCTTTCTAATGGCTTTGAAGAAAATGAGACACTTTTCTGTGGATTTTGACATGAATCAACTCAAAGCTGCTATCTGTCTAGTGAGTCATTGGACCTTCCTCATGGTTCGGGACGATTCATGCTGAGGACGACCTCTATCTTTTGGGGTTCACCTCGATGCCCCTTTGTGTTACCATGAAGCAAATAAACTTTTCTCCGGCGACCCCGAACACACACTTAGAGGGATTTAGCTTCATTTCATGGCGTCTAAGGACTTTGAAGGCTTCATTCAAGTCATTTTCGTGGTCCTTAGCTTTGATGTTTTTTACCAGTATATGGTCCGCGTTCTTTAATCCGAAGGGCATGACTTTATAGAAGTAAAACCCTTATCCAGTGATGAAGGCTGTTTTCTCCTGATCAGGCATGTACATAAGAATTTGGTTATACCTAGAGTAAGCGTCTATGAAGGTCAGTAACTCGTGTCCTAATGTTGCATCGACGAGCTGGTCGATCATGGGTAAGGGGAAGCTATCTTTCGGGCAGGCTTTATTCAGATCTGAGAAGTCAATGCAGATCCACCACTTACACTGGCCTTCTTCACCATCACCACATTGGACACCCAATCTGGGTAGTCCACATCACGAATGAAGTTAGCCGTGAGCAGTTTATCAACCTCGGCCTGTAGAGCGGTTTGTCGCCCTAACACGAATGATCTCTTTTTCTGAATGATTAGCTTGTGGTTCGGGTCAACATTTAAGCGGTGTACTATCACCTCCGGGCTGATCCCAGACATGTCTACGACTGACCAGGCGAAGAGGTCCTGGTTTTTTCGGAGGAGGGCGAGTAAGGGTCCTCCAAGATTTTCGAGGGGGCTGGAACCTATCTGGATTATCCGAGAGGCGTCCTCGTCTAGGGGAATTGTAGTCAACTCCTCTACTGGCTGGCCCCTTGGATTTCTCCCCTCGTCCCTAAGCTCGTCTAGTTCAAGTGGGAGAGCCTCCATCCTCTTGCCTTTTCGTACTGCGCTAAGGTAGCAAGACCTGGAAATTTATTGGTCTCCCCTAATCTCGCCAACCCCTTCTTCGATGGGGAATTTCATTTTAAGTGGTAGGTGGAGACGACTACTCGAAGCTTGTTCAAGATAGGTCAGCCGAGGATCATGTTGTAGGATGATGGTTGTCGGACGATCAAGAAATTAGTCTACACTGTGGTCGCCTTAGGGGTCGTTCTAGCAGTTATCGGGAAAACTATGTTGCCCTCTACAAACACCAATCCCCCTGAGAAACCGTAAAGCGGAGTGGAGACTGGCTCTAGCTGAGAGTCTCATAGTTGCATCTGTTGGAAAGTGTCGTAAAATAAGATGCTGGCCAAACTTTCGTTGTCAACTAGGACGCGCCTAATATCGTGGTTGGCCACGACAAGAGAGATGACCACGACGTCGTCATAGGGGGTCTGGACTCCCTCCTGGTCCTCGTCCGTAAAAATAATGGTCAGATCCGTCTTTCATCTCTTGTGGGGTCGAGTAACCGAGGCCACTGACTGGGCATAGGTTTTTTCAAGATTCTCGGAGGTGCCCCCGGTCGCCAGTCCTCCATAGATGGTTTTAATGACCCTGGTCGTAGTAATCTCCTGCTTCTTCTGACTGGGCTCCTCGTGGCTCTGCCTGGGACTCTTTCGAGGGGATTGTATCACTCTATCCTGACCAGAAGGGCGCTCGGGACTCTTCCAGGGTCGGTCTGCCCATTTCTCTGCTCGGGGCCCAATGAACTCCTTTAACTGCCCCCTGCTGATGAGGGCTTTTATCTGATGTTTAAGGTCTGACATTCTTCCATGTCAGGGTTGTGGTTCCTGTGGAACCGGCACCATTTGTCTCGGTCTTCGTTGAGGCGCAGTGGTTTCGGAGGCCATTGCAAGATTGTATTATCTTGGATTTACATCAAAACGTCAGTCTTGGATGCACTGAGAGGAGTAAAGTTTCCAAGAGGCTTGGGGACCCTTGGTCTGTCCTCGCAAAAGGGTCGTCTGATGGGCTCCTGGCTGGGCGCCCTCTCTTCCTTTCTGCCTTTCCTTTCCGCTCCGTTCGGAAGGCCTGGTCGTCTTCTGCCAGCATGTACTTCTCAACTCGGGCCAAAATTTCGTTCATGTTGCTGGGTGAGTTTTGAACTGAAAATCCCTAACCTCAGCCCATTTTTGAACGCCAACATCTTAACGCTAGGGTCGAGGCCGGGGATTTCCTAGGCGATGGAATTGAACCTTGAGATGTAGGCTCAGAGTTTTTCTCCTTTTAACTGGACAATGTTGAACAGGGACTCCGAGGTCTTCTTAGGTCATTTGCTGCTGAGGAAGTGCGACGTGAAGGCATAGCTAAGTTCTTTGAACATGCGAATGCTCCCTAGTTTTAAACTGGAGTACCACGTTCCAACTGCTTTTTCAAGCGTTAGGGGGAAAGCTCGGCACATTACAGGGTCAGGATGCTTGTGGAGTGTCATCGTCTTTTTATAATATTTAAGGTGGTCCAGGGGGTCTATGGAACCGTCGTAAGGTTTGATCTGGGGCATTCGGAAGTTTGGTGGGAGAGGGGCCTCAAGGACTTCCGAAGTGAAGGGAGGGTCCTGAACATTGAGCTCATCCATGACACTGTGGTGGTTACGGCCCCTGAGTGCCTCGTTGATCCACCCCTCCATGTCCTTTACTCGCTTGCTGAGGCCCTCACTGCTCTTGGACTAGGGGCTTTTTTTGGACTTGGTGATACGGGGTGGGGAGGACTCTGCCGCGGAACAGCTGTCGATGGGGAGCCTACGGCTGGTCGACCTTGCACGGCTGAAGTCCTCTCGTGATGGTGCGGGTGAGGGCTGACGAACCCCTTCGCGAATCTCGGCGGCCAAGCTGGCTACTAGTTGTGAAAGTTCAACGAACTGTGCTTGGAACGTAGCCACATTGGGTTGCATGTCAGATTCGTCTGAAGATCTCGACCTGGATCTCCGAGTAAGGGCCCTAGCCCCCGCCACTCCTTTACCAGCATCTCTGGTGGAGTGTTTAGGCGACATGGCAACAAATAAGTTCTTTAAACTTCTTCACTTCTACTGTTTAGTGAGAGATGGTGATTTCCCATAGACAGTGCCAATCTGTTGATGCCAAAAATGTGTTTGCTGAGTTGGAGGTCGGACCTCGAGGGAATCTGCACAAGGAAGAGGAGGTAAGCTAGGGGGTCGCCAGAGGGGATGCCTCCAAGGATGCTCTGATGCTTTTGTCAGTGTGTGAGAAGGTGTATGGGAGTGACCGCGTTCCCTTTTTAGGTTTTGAAAAATCTAATCTATCTCTTTCGGAATGCACACCTGAGTCTTTTATAGGGTTTTGAAGCTGCCTTCCATCCAGGGCAGTGGTGACGTGAGGGTCCAGTTGTGAGGGCAATGATGCCCTAGAGGCCCAGCTGTATCACTTTGGGTTGCCTGCGAATATGGTGGCCATTGCACCAAGGGCGGTGGTGACCTGGAGGGCGATGGTGACCTGGAGGGCGGTGGTGACGTGGGGTCCAGTTATCCGAGCCTATGTCATCCGTGTGTCGCCTTCCTGTCTAACTTTGGGATGATCCACATGTCGTCTCTTTATTGGGTGTGTGATTTTTAGCAGTATCATTTCTATTAAATTATGAGGCTCTCTTATCACTTTACTTCCATAAAATATCAAAGAAAGTAGCAATACATTGATGATTTTTTAATAAAAAACACAGATTGATGAGTTTTTTAAGGAAATATCATATTCTGGACCCACTTCAAAATATTATACTTTCATGTTAGAAATTAGCTCTCCTTGTGTAGAATTTATATGCAAAAGTACAAGAGAGAGAGATTATTAATTTGATAAGATTGATCGATGCTCTCAACTGGGTTGTCTCCTGTTTATTCAGTTTTCAGTGATGCAGCTAGAATTGCTGGTAACATGTCTTTATTTTCCCCTGTATTTGATTCATAATGCTTCTTTAATTTTATATATGTTTGAGTTAAATCTTGTCTTTGTAAATATTGCAAGTGCTAATGAATCAAACCCAGTGATATTTCTACTTTCTTATGTTCTCTATGAAGCTTATAAAATCTGTAGTTCTTTTCCTTAAGTTTTCTTTTTCTTGGTTCTTATTTTCCTTTTGTTGTTGGTCAGCATTAGTTTTAGACGTTTCTCAAAGATGATTATAGAATCTACACTTTGATGGTTATTATGAATAATTTGGCTATTAGTTAGTTTACACTGGGCATGACTTCTTGTTATTGTTTTGTCAGCTTTTAAAACTGAATTATTATTTGCTCTTTTGTTATGTTTTCTGGGAAAATGGAGGAAAAGAAATAGAATTAACTAATTAAGCATATATTTATGGGAAAGTTTTTCATTTTTTCCCCAGAATCAAGCAGTACTGAGAATCCAACTAACATTTAGTGGAAACCAAAGAATTTGCTGCAGTGATTATAATTCATGACAACTCTGCTACAATAACATTTGGTTGTGAAGTTTCTTAACACTCATCTGTAATTAATTGCAGGGAAACTCTTTGCTTTTGTGCCGTTTGTGTCACCTATACAAGTTTCCTTATAAATTTTTTCTTAGAATGAACATAATTAAAGACAACAAGTGCATACTTTATGGAATATATGTTTGTGTAGCTTTCTGTTTGCGGCCACAATAACCCATTTAGCTGCTGGTTAGGGTGTGGAGTTACAGTGTTGGGTTTTGAATTTATTTATATGTAATATATTATAAGATTGATATAGGTGCATTCAATATCACATTTGATTAGACAAAAGATTTAGATTGAACTTCGTTTCATTATATATCAAAGATATGAAAAGGAAGAGAGCTATTCCTCGTTATGTAGCATATATGATAATTAAAATTTCATTATAATTGAATTCCATATGTTTTGCTAATTAACTTATTTGGTTGGATGATAAAGTCTTGGTATTTCATATCGGTAAGAGAGGATGTGATTGGACTGTTTATAATTAATTGTCACATCTACTTACATAACGTTTCGTAAAGCTGTGAGATCGGTCTGATGTGCCAAAACTGACGGAGGTCAAGTTATTATAATGGTATTAGAATCGACTACCCGGTAGCATTATCTAATTATGTATTTAATATATAAATGTTGTCTAGGTGTATGACACTTTATTAATATTCTTTTAAGATTTAAACATGTCATTTTTTAATGTTCCTTTTCTTATCAGAGAAGAAAAAATTCTCTCATTATTATGTAAAAAAGAAAAACAATTATATATGAATTAAAATAAAATAGTTAAATACATAAAGTAAGATTACAAAGTACACATAAATGGTTTAAAATATTATTTTAATTGATTTTTCATTATTTTTTGGTTTATTTGAGTAGTAAGAATATTTAATTTATAACCAGTGACAACAAATTTCACCATAGTTTCAATATCCTATTCCATTTAACTAAATTTTAAAATTGAAATGAAATTAAATATTTTGTATACACAATCATATGCAATGATAAAATAACAATTACATTTTATTTTACACCAGATCATAATTTTATTTCACGTAATTTAATTTCATGAAAATCTCTTAATGTTTTACAAGTTTTTTTTATTTATAAAAAAATGAAAAAACAAGGATAACAAAATTGTTTTACAAGTCTCATTAAAATCGTGCGGATTTCGGTCCAATCATAACTAACCCCATAACTAAATAGTATTATAGCATTAAATTTCCACATTTAACCAGTCCCAAGAAAGATTTGAAAGAGCTAATGAGAGAGCTTAAAGCCTTAAATCATTAAACGAAGCAGTAGTAATAAGTAATAAGATCAAGGTTAAAAGAGTCATTCTATAAAAACCCTGCTGCTTCCTATGAGATATCTCACAACGATGATAAACCGTCATCTAAGATTTTGACGGTATCCGATTCGATCTCTGTTGTTTGGTTGTTGAAAGAAAAGCTGAGAAACAATGCAGGAATTGTGTTTTTAATTTTAAGTTTATTTATTATTATTATTATTTACTTTTATCGGGGTTTGAAGGAAATAGCTTCGAGGCTGATTTACTTTTAATTTACTGCATATTGAATAAATTCATAATAACGGTACAATCTTTTTAAAGCAAATTTATGAGTCGCACTTATTATATTAAAATTTATTATGAAATTTAAAGATGATAGTTAGTCTAGACTAAAAATCTATAACAAATATTAATTTATATCAAATCAGTAGGCCTTATCTTTCTCTACAACAACAAGAGAAGTGTTTCATTTTTAATCCGAATTGATAATGTTTTCATAAAACAAAAATTATATAATATTTGCTCTCAAGGCATATGGCGCAGTGGTAAGTTTGGTCTTCGAGATGACGGTTTTTCCGTGAGGTCTCGGCCACTGCGCTGCACATCCTGCGATTTAAGACAAGGATTGTGGGGGCGGTCGTAATGATCTGTTATCCAAAAAAAATTATATAATATTTACAGTGGGGCATACTCAATATTGAGTTTCGTTTCCATCTTTTCTTCATTTTAAAAGAACATTTTTTTTTTTTAAGGAAGAGATAACACATCACCATTTAAAAAATTAATAACTAAAATTTGGCCACATACACTAAGCCATTAAAAAATTATAATAAATTACAAATCTCTCTATTATTTTTTAATATTTTAATATTATACTTAATTTTACACTATTAAAGCTAATTTATTTATAAAATAAAATTTTTTAAAATTCATTAAATTCATTAAATTATTTTCTTATAGATAACAATAATTAAAAGATATATGCCATTAAGTTTCTCTTATCTAAATTAGTGTTTAATTTTTTAATAGAAAGTAATCATGTATACGTTATGTAGACAATTTCTTCAATTTTTTATATTAATTTTGAAAATTATCATATATATATATATATATATATATATTATTTAAGTCAATTAATATTAAAAATAAATTAAATTATACAAAAAAAAATATTAGTTAGCTATTAGTTAGATTTGTGTCTAACCAAATATGATATATACCACTACTAATATATGTAATTGAATAAACGATGCCAAGGAGTTTAAAATTTGGGTTATTATCACCGAACAATTTTACATTTTGCCATGTGTTTCAATGTCTCTTTATATTTAAAAAATAATCAATTTATCCCTTGCACTTTATGGATGTGTTCAATAAACCATTTTATTAATAATTCCTATAAAATTGATATCGGCACACATAAAAATCTTGACCAAAGTTGATATTGGCACATACAAAAAACTTGATAAATTTTTTTTCCTATTTTATAGTCAAGATTTTTGTGTGTACCGATATCAATTTCGCATGAATTATCATTAGAATGGTTTATTAGACACATGTATGAAATGCAATGGGTAAATTGATCGTTTTTAAAATGCAAAAGTGATATTGAAACACAATAATAAATATAAGAACGTTTGATGATAATAACCTTTAAAATCTCAACAAAAGAATATATGAGAACTTTTCAATCAAAATCTCAACCCTTCACATATATTTTTGCTACAAGAAATCATACATAAAGACATAATGATCAAAACAATCTTCTCAATTAATCACATTTATTATTGATTTCAACCAATCATATCTTACCCACCATGATAGTCAAAATAATCTTTTGGCATAAAATTGTGAAGGGAAGAAACAAAAAAATATTAAAAGGTGATGATGATGATATTATCATAGCACAAATTGTTAAGGTCATAGCAAATTTATTTAATTGACAAAATTACCATAGCATTTAGTAGAATAAAAGGCATATCTTTTTTGATTATCTCTCACTATCACATTGCAATGTAGAATTCATTCCAATTCACAATAAAAAAAACTAAAATTCATTAAAAATAATTTTTGATCACCCTTTAAACTCATTCTTTTCTTGATTTAATTGTTTACACAATTTGCAACTGTGTTATATTTTGCAGCTACGATAATATTGTTCTTTTCTACTATGGCTTCAATCAAACAAAACTTGTTCTATGTTATGGACATAATTTTAGTGGGATTATGGCTAAATTTCAATTTTATGAAGTGATATTTAATTGATATATTTAATTAGAGAGGGATATGTCTAGAAAGGACAAGAGAAAAAAAAACTGACTTTCATCAAAAGATGTGTTTTTATTCTACTAAATGTATGGGTAATTTTGTCAATTAAATAAATTTATTATGACCTTTAACAGTTAGTGCTAGGGTAATATTGCCACCCATATGAAAATATTTATTTCTTCTTCAGCCAATCATATGCCTATTTTGGATACTATGAAAAAACCATGCTCATCATATAACTGCCTTTTACCATATTGTTGAAATCATGCTCATCAGCTAATTCAGTGATTGCTCTATGTTTGCGTTTTTTTCCTTTCTACAATTGAAATCAATTTTCATATTTCGCTAAGTGAAGACTTAAGAGCATGTAAGAAATCATGCTCATCAGCTAATTCAGTGATTGCTCTATGGTTGTTGAAACCATGCTCATTCATTTTTCTTTCAGGATTTAACTGTGCATATGTTTATGGGGTTTTTCTTTTATTGAATTCTGATAATTTTTTGTGGTTCAATTATCAGAAAAAATAAGAGCTACTTTTAAGAATTTTGACCTCTAATTTTGCAAATTCTAAGTAAGCTAAATAATTTGAGTATCTCGCTTTGACTTTTAATTTTATAAACCCTAACAAAATTAAATCGTAATGAAATCAAATCTATAATATCATCATTTAATAAATATTGTATTTTTTTATAGTTTTTATTTTTTAAATGCATGAAAAAAAGAAGTCAAAAAACAAACCCATAAAATGGCATAAAAATAATTATACATGTGATGCTTTTTTTCAATTCCTCAAGAATAATTGGGTTGAAATTAATATAAACCTTTGTAATAAGGTTGATGTTGCTGTCATTATAATCTAAAAAGAGAAAAGAAAAGGGTGAAGCTAATGATAAGGTCAACTAAATTAAAATGAAAAGAGAAAGAGATACGTGTTGGTAATAATTTCCCTTTGGTTTGCGCTGATGAATACCATTTGGAGTGCACACTTGACAGTAATATATAGTACTCCGTAATTATAATCTTATTTTACGTCAAGTTTCTTGATTATGACATCTATAGATTACTATATATATCTAACAATATTCTTAATTAATACTATTAATTATTTAACAAGTTTTGCGGTTCAATATCTACCAACCTTTTCCTTCTCCTTATCCTTTGGTTTAATGGCATAAATGATTGTATTGTGACTGTTTTTTATTCAACCAAATTACTAATATTATTATCTGAGTAAGAGAATAAAAAAATTGTGTTTTATCTGAGAAATGATATAATCTCTCTTTATATAGTACTTGCGGGTTAAGTCTGTTACAAAAAATAATGACCGGATTATCAGATGCAATAATTGTAATAATATCATGATTTACTTAGGTTTAAGGGATTATAATGTGACTGATCAGAATATCTTAAAGTTAGGGCTTAGGCATGAAAATACCATTTTATCTATGACATGTGTAAGGATATGAATGGTCATTGGATTGAGCTTGTGAACTTAAGCTTCAACTTTCGAAAAGCGTTATGTGTTAATACGTTATTGATGTAGTAAAATTACCCTACATCATTAACTTTTTGTTTTCTTCCGATTGAAGTGTTGATAAGATAATTTGAGCACACATAACATAACTCATTTAAAGAAACAATAAATAATTTTAAAACTTGCTAGAGTCAAACTTGGAAGCTTCAATGATGATAACCAACATTATCCATTTGAGCCATTATATAATAATTTCCATGACTATGACCTTTAGCAAGATCAATACTCAATTATAAATTTATAATCCATAAAAAAACTCCTTTATAGATTAAGAAATTTGTTTTCATACAATTAAAAAAAAATTAGATCAAGTAGTAATTACATTTGAGCTTAGCTCAAGTAGTAAAGAGTACAACTACAGATAGTAAAGAGATGTGTTACTGCAGTCTTCTCGTTACTTTGTACATAAGCAAATTGGCTAAGATCTGTTAGAATTTAAGAGAGTAAAAAGATGTGAGAATTGAAGAGAGTAAAGAGATTGTACAAATGCTTACTTGAGTTCATCTTATTGAGAAGACAATTAAGAGTATATATAGGTTGTTAAAGGAAAAAGACATTCCTTAAAACAAGGAAAGAAACATGGTCTAAAGTAAGACTTAAAACAAGGAAGGAAACATGGCCTAAAGTAAGCCTTAAAACAAGGATGAATATATGGCAAATGTGGGTGAAGTGGAATAGTTAGTGACCCTAATTAAAGAAAAGAATATGGACTTTGCCATCCATTGACAGCCCCTCTCAAATTGATGCAGGTTGATCAATAAGCATCAATTTACTGCTTAAGAAGCAATGTCGATGGCGAGTGAGCGCTTTGGTGAAGATATCAGCAATTTGTAGGTCAGTGGAAACATGTGGAAAAGTGATAACACAAGCTTCAAATGCTTCACGGATAGAGTGACAGTCGACTTCAATATGCTTCGTGCGCTCATGATAGACAGGATTGATCGTGATCTGAATAGCACTTGTATTATCAGCATGTAGAGGTGTAGGATCAGTTGCAGAAAAATCTAGCTCAGCAAGCAAATCTCGAAGCCAAATAATTTCGGAACAAGCAAGAGACATCGCCCGATACTCAGATTCTGTAGATGACTTAGAAACTCTGTCTTGCTTCTTACTCTTTCATAAGATCAATGCATCACCTAAGAACACACACCAACCAGTAATGGAGTGACGTGTATCAGCACAACCAGCCCAATCAGCGTCGCTATAAGCAGTAAGTCGAGGAGAATTGCCTGCAAGAAAGAATAAGCCACGAGTAGAAATGCCATGAACATAGCGTATGATCCTACAGACAGCAACCAAATGAAGGTGATGAGGGGTCTGAAGAAACTGGCTGACTTGTTGTACTACAAAGGAAATGTCCGGTCTAGTAATGGTGAGGTAGACAAGACTACCCACCAACTTTCGGTATAAACTAGGATCAGCAAGTAAATCACCCTCCTCTTTGCGAAGCTTGACATTCAATTCCATGGGAGTATCAACAGAAGTGGCCTCCTGTAGGCCTGCTGTAGCCACCAGGTCACTAGCATACTTATGCTGATTGAGTAAAATACCTGACGGACTACGATGCACCTCAAAACCGAGAAAATATGTAAGAGACCTAAGATCTTTCATATGAAAGGACTCGGAGAGATGGGTCTTGAGCCGACCAAGTAAAACAGAATCGGAACCAGTAATCATAATATCATCAACATAAACTAAAAGAACAACAATACCCATGTCTGATTTTCGAAGAAACAAAGAAGTGTCATACTTGCTCTACTTGAATGCGAATTGTAATAAATTAGCTCGAAATTTATCAAACCAAGCCCTTGGAGTTTGTTTGAGACCATAAAGGGAGCGACGAAGCTTACACACATGTGAGTTTGGATAAAGAAACAATCCCGGGGGTGGCTTCATATAAATACACTCTTTAAGATCCCCATGAAGAAAAGCATTCTTGACATCCATCTGATGTAGTGGCCAATCATTAGAAGCAGCAAGAGCTAGAATCGTACGAACAGTGGTCATCTTAGCCACAGGAGCAAAGGTTTCTTTATAATTAACACCATATTCTTGTTTATTTCCAAGTGCAACAAGCTGAGCTTTATAACGATCCAAACTTCCATCAGATCGAATCTTGACGGAGTAAACCCATTTGCAACCCAGGGGGACTATAGTGGAAGGACAAGGTGCAATGTCCCAAGTGTGATTGGCCTCTAAAGCAACAATTTCTTCCTGCATAGCTTGTCGCCAACAATCATGCTTGACAGCATGTGAGTAGCATGTGGGAATATCAAAATTGGACAATGTAGCAGTAAGAGCAGAAGCAAACCACCCATACCTATCCGGAGGTAAAGATATTCAAGAAGAGCGACGTACCAAGTGTTCTGAAGGTGCTGCAACTGACTGGAGCATGGTAGGATCAGCTATCGGTTGAGCCATCGGAAGAGACTGTGGGCGGGAGCGTCTCGTATATACAATGCCTGGTTTAAAGTGAGAGCTGACTTGATGAAGATCTGAAAATTGTTGCTCAAAGGAAGGGAGGACCACCGTAGAAGAAGATGGCTCAGAGGACATAGGAAAAAAATGTTGATTTTCAAAGAAAATAACATTCCTAGAAATATGTGTACGATGTAAGGTAGGATCATAGCAAACAAATCCCTTTTGACACACATTATATCCCAAGAATGCACATCTAACAGATTGAGCAGATAATTTATGTCGCTCATGGGGAGGTAAATGGACAAAACATACACAACCAAAGATACGGAGATTATCATAACTAGGTTGTTTAGCAAACAAGCGAAAATAGGGAGACTCCATGTGTAAGATTTGGGAAGGTAAACGATTAATCAAGTGAGTAGCAGTTTTCAAAGCCTCGACCCAGAACATTGATGGAACAGATGATTCTAACAAGAGAGTACGTACCACATCAAGAAGATGACGATTTTTGCGTTCGGTTACTCCATTCTGGTGGGGAATAGCAGGACATGAATGTTGATGAATAATATCTTTAGAAGCAAAGAATTCCTGAAACTCAGTAGACAAATATTCACCATCAGAATCTGTGCGTAATGTCTTAATAGTCGCAGAAAATTGATTGTCAACATATGCTAAAAAATTAGTGAAAGTACGAAAAACCTCAGATTTAGAGCGAAGAAAATAAACCCAAGTGAATCTGCTATAATCATCAATGAAAGTCACATAATATTTAAATTTTTCATGTGAATTAACGGGGGAAGGTCCCCAAACATCACTATGGATAAGATCAAAGCAATGAGAAGCTCTGCTAGCATGTAAAGGAAAGGGAAGAATTTTGCTTTTACCAAGTTTGCAAGAATCACACTTCAGAGATAAAGAAGAACGTTCTTCATTATCAAGAAAACAAGAGTGCAATACATGAGATAAGATCTGAGTATTGGGATGGCATAAACGACGATGCCACACCATACTTAGATTTGGAACATTATTGCAAGCAAGAGACTTAATAGACGAAACTGGAGAAATTACTGAGACAGATAAAAATAGTGAAAACAAGCGCCCCACTTTAGGTCTCTTCGCGATCAGCTCTCCCGTTACCTGGTCCTGTACAACACAACCATCACCAGAAAAGTTAACAACACAATTGTTATCAACTAATTGACCAACAGAAATATGATTCGTGGAAAGTTGAGGAGCAAGAAACACATCAGTGAATTTAGAAGAGGCATCTCCGACAGCAGCGATTGGTAAAGAACTGTCATTGGCAGTCTGAATGGCAGATGGACCAACATAGGGTTGAACATGACACAGAGCGGTGGGAGTATTCGTCATGTGATTAGAGGCCCCCGAGTCTACGTACCAGAGTTTGGTAGAATTTTTACCTTGAAACCCCATTGCAGATAATGATGAAATTAGCATCTGTTGCACCATTTCGGGTGTGCAGTAATTCGCTGCAGGAGCTGCCGGAACTGGGGAGGCACTGGAAAAAGAGCCAGGAGCTGCAGAGGGTACAATAACAGAAGTCTGAAATGCTTGAGCCTGACGATTCTGTGGGCGGAGACGACATTCTTTGATGATGTGACCCTTCTTCTTACAATAAGAGTGGTATTTCTTAGGACACTGAACCAAGAAGCCAAGACATGATCCGAGTATCAAGCACAGTCCAAGAAGGAGAAGACCCAACATCCTTCGATTAGTCTGTATTGGATGTTTGTGCGACATCCGTGCCATCGATATGGCCCCAAAGTTCTTTTCCCTTGAGGAAAATTTCAAACTGAAAAGCCCATGTATAGTAATTTTTGCCCGTAAATTTGACACACACAGGTGCAGAGTCCATTGCAAATAAGTGCAAAAAAAATAGCCCAACAAAAAAAAAAATACCGAAACCACCCAAAACAGAAAAAAAACAAACTGTCAAAGAGATCTGAGAACAAAAAAAACACCGAGAAATCTGAGACCCAAAGCCACAAAACACCTCTCTGAAAATAGAGGATGTTGTGAATGCCGAAATTGCTCAAACAGAAAAAATAGGAGGTGCCGACAACACCAACCTAGAAAGAGAAGACCGAAAAACAACAAAAAAAAAACTTTCACATCGAGTTCACCGAGAACAACACAGAACACACCGAAACACAAAACTGAGAAAAATTACAAACAAGAGAAGAACCTAAGCAACTGGCTCTGATATCATGTTAGAATTTAAAAAAGTAAAGAGATGTGAGAATTGAAGAGAGTAAAGAGATTGTACAAATGCTTACTTGAGTTCATCTTATTGAGAATACAATTAAGAGTATATATAGGTTGTTAAAGAAAAAGACATTCCTTAAAACAAGGAAGGAAACATGGTCTAAAGTAAGCCTTAAAACAAGGAAGGAAACACGACCTAAAGTAAGCCTTAAAACAATGATGAATATATGGCAAGTGTGGGTGAAATAGAATAGTTAGTGACCCTAATTAAAGAAAAGAATATGGACTTTGCCGTCCATTGACAAGATCCACTCCAACAGATGACCTTCAATGATGGAAACCAATCATAGATGATAATGCTACTAATAAAATTTAGAAGGGTAATAGAATTTGGCATCAGGGATTTAATTATATTACCTACTGGGACAAGTGTTTCGAACATCTTTCAGAGGAGCACAGAGACCACTAGCACGAGAACCCAGAGAAAGAGCATCGAAATGGTGATATCATTGAAACAAATCTTTCCACTGATTTTTCTGCTATGTCAGAATAATGGCTTAAATGTCAAATGTCTGATCCAAACTTTCCTATTTCAGTTTTTATCTCAGTAAATGTTTTGTTGATGTTAGGATCACAATATCCTACAGGTGAATGAATAGATAAAACATATTAAATGTCTTCTCTTTTGTGTAGTATGCAACAATGACAGGCATTAGGAACCTAGCAACAACAAAATAAGACTAGTTCACTTTATCAACTTATGGCCGAAGATGGTAGATGAATATTCATCGTCCTTCAATTGATGCATATTCCTTTTTAGACGGCATCTTAATGTAAATTGTTCCCTTGGTAAAAAACCTTACAAAAATGAGATTCCTTACCAAAGCAAGTATCCAGAAAAGCGAAGAAACACAAAAGAAAGGAAGAAAAAAATGAACCAATCACAATATAAAATAAAAACTTCCCCTCTGGTGTTCATCGAATAAATTTGCAAAAATTTACAACATTTAACTGATATATTTGACAAACCACAAAGTAATATTGTAGTTAGTAAATTATGATATAAGTTATATAACTAGCTTAGTGTTCCATAAAACCAATGATACATTTTAATACTATGCATGTGGAATCTGAACCATAAATAAATGAGTATAATCAGACCATCGTGTAAGGCTCCAAAGCAATCATCAACTTAAATTAAAAAAATGATACAAAAGGAAGGAAAGTTTAATATGATCAGACAATCAGTGCCAACTCAAATAATCATATCAACATGTAAATCTGCTAATAAATATTTTCTGAGTTCAATAATTAATCTATATACATTGTTTGATAAGCCAAATAACAGAGTTCCAGTTTGATGAAAAGAATGTATATCAATTGATAAGTAAAATTTACTTCCCAAAATAAGTCAACTACTGTGTAATTAGTACGTACCATTATCATGAAGAGATGAGTTTGTGCGCATATGCTTGGGATTCACATTTTCCTGAAGCAATTAAAAGAATTAAAACGCGTAACTATTTAAATAAAGTAGTACCAAAACATAAGACATGCACAAAGTCAATACACCTACAGTTTGAGCAGTGTAATCTGGGGAGGTCTTCCTTTTTCCAGTTGTCCCCTTAAAGTAACTACTCCCAGAAGTAACATTCTCAAGTATATCAATGGTAGCATCATCCTGGACAAAGATCTTTTCTTGTTTATCATCCTGATTATTCTTGCTCACTTGCTTATGCTGAAAATATGAACTCCTTACAATAACTTTCCTGCTATCTGTTCTTATTTTTCCCTCAACTGCATCAGCCGCATTCTTACAATCATGTTCTTTATGTGATGCTAGACAAGGTTTATGTATTGAATTCCCAGATTGAAGCAGTAAAGCAGTTTGTGGACCTATGCTCCCTGATGCTACATCCTCAGCATGCCTTGGAGATTCTGAATAGTCAGGAACTTTGGGAGAAGATTCATTTTCGACCTATAGAAAAGAAAGAAAGAAGGACAAGAAGGGTTCAAGAGCCAATATCAATTGCAGTTTGTCATTGCTCCGATTAGTTTCACTTACGAAGTTGTTGGCAAGAGACATAGCCTGAATTTTCAGAGTCAAGTGAGGACACCAATGAACCATTTGCTTCACAAGAAGCAGGCTCCCCAGTTATGTGTTCGTCAGGACTGTTAGAAGATTTGCCTGTTAGACTTGGATGCTTCGGTTACACCTGAGGGGCACTAAATTTTCTCTTTGCCTCAAGAGATGCAAAGCCTGTTAAGTGTTAAGGACCACTGAATTACAAAAGTTGCAAAACACAATAAGAACTGTGAGGAAGGCAATCAGTAAAATATTGATAAAAATGCTGCCATGGCCGCATCACCATTATTAAAAAAATATTTATCCAATATTATTTAGGACTCTATCTTTTGGCTACAAGTCCTTTTTCTGCCATTACAGTCAATTTAAGGCACGCTGGCACTAGTTTCAACCTGAAAACCTGCCATTTCAACCTTTGCTGGTGGCAGTAGAACCATCACAAATGACTAATAGATTTCTCCAAAAATCAGAATAGGATATGCAAACTTATCATGGTTCGAAGGACAATAAAGTTTTGTCTAGTTTTCTAAACACGAGAGTGCGGGCACGACACAAACACACATAAAGAGCAGGAGAACTTGAAATATTCCTGTATGCAACGATGCTGCCTGCCTGTGTTCCCTTCTTGTTCTGAAGAATGAAGTAAACAATAGTCTGCCACATGATAATTGAGAGATTTCATAAACTGAAAGAAAGCAAATAAGTTTTCTAATAAATGACATACATTTGAAAAACAAACTAGCATAGTCAAAGATAAGAAAAGTGATATCAGTGGATACAGAAATACTTTGTCAGGAGATTCTTCTGCACAGGCAAATCTAGCTTTTTCCTTTGACTATCAATTTTGCAACTTTTGAGATGGGAATTACTACTGAGCACTAGCTGAGAGCTAACATTTACACCCTGTTAGTTCAAAGAAGAAAGAGAGGATTCAAACACAATTAGTGAATGAGAAACTATAACTCATTTCAGAAAAGAAAAAGGCGAAACAGTTTAGCAAAGTGTAAATTGATTCACAAAGCCAATTTCCTTAAAGTAAAATCATTTGTTCACACATCTTAGAAACATTAGTGTCAAAGCGTGCAATGAATTATAAGTTTTTTTTCAAAAAAAAAAAAAAAGAATACAATGAACTGTAAGATTATCATTACATATCTCATTAAATGGACGTCTTAATTTTTTTTCTTACCTGGCTACATGAATGCCATTATCAAACTACATATTGCCTGTTCTGAGTATCATTTCACAATTAATTCAGGTCTGGGTAACTAGGGTCTAGACTCACCACACATATTATATTTGACTCTTGTTGATGCTATAAACTTTATCCTTCATAATCTCAACCTACCATTTATGCTTGTCTCTAATTAAAACTGCATAAAATGCTTATGACTAAGAAAAGTAATTTGGTTTAAAAATTATTCGGGTGCACAATGTAGAAAAATATTCTTGATCCAAGGGACACCAGATTACCTTGAGCATAGCAGAAAAAAGAAGTATCAACCCTTCAAGAGAGAGAGAGATAGAGAATAAATAGAGACTGGAAAGTCAATATTGCCTTCTTGAACGATTCTTCATAAAAAGGAGGAACTGAAACTGTGCTGTATCTCAAGTGCTTAAGTACCTGAAAAGAATAAACCACCATTAAGAACTTAAAACTTACTGTAGAGAAATCAAAGGACGAGTATAAATACAAATAAAAAAAAAAGCACACATGAGGTTATTCAAAATATTGAAACATTTTATTTTCATCTTGCTTCCATTAAAAGCAGATTTTCTTGGTTTATCTAGTTAAAGAAATGCACTTATAAGAAAAAATTCTAGTTAAAGAAATGCAATTATTTAGTGCGTGCATAACGGAACTCACCTTGTCGTAACTTTTGAAACCTTTAATTAGTGCATGAGCCCGTTTTAGGCCCATTCCAGACAACGACTGCAAATAGTCACAACCACTCAAAATGCACATCTCAAGAAGCATCTGCTTAGTAAATCCAGCAAAACTCAGCTCCTTGTTCTTATGTAGCATGGAATATTGAAACTCAACAGCTTGCCCAAACTTGTCCATTTTAAAGATAATCTGGATAAAGAAAGGATTACAACATCCCGGTGTGAGAGTCAGTTTGGTAAGATAAATAGGTAGAAAAGAAAAATGTGATTTTCTGTAAAGCATAACAACAATAGTAACATGAAGTTTGAGTGATGGATAACTCACTCTGGGACAGCCAAATGGTATCAGATCAGAGTCCTCAGTGATAACTGCATCAACCTGTTTACTGACAGCCAAGAAGGTCATCTGGGCATCGGCCTCATAAGGAACCACAACATAACACACATTCTCCTGCTTCAGAACCTTCCATTTGCAACCATTTCAGTAGTGGAGAAGATAACATCATATTGCACTAAAAATATACTCCCTTTGTCCCATATATATTGGCAAATATTCCATTTTGGGATGTCCCATATTGTTTGTTCATTTTGAAAGTCAAAGTTCAACTTTTGTTAAGTTTCCTAAATTAACCTTAAGTTTAAGTTTTCTAGAAAACTCTACCATTAAGTTTAGGGATTAAATAAGGGTATTTCTGGAAAGTAGACTATAATTTGATGAGTAGTAACATTAATTATTATGTCTACTTAAAAAGTTGGATTTTCTATAAATACCAATATATATGGGATGAAGGGAGTGTCAATTTATTGGAAGATGGATCCTTCTTGAGGAGGTAATCTGCCACAATGCTTTAAAAGCACCATCTCATTACCTGGATCAGTTCATGTGCAATGGATGGTGAAATATCAACAGCCTTTTGGTAGCACTCATAAGCAGCAGCAGAATTTCCATCTGATTCATGCTCAATGGCACGTGCAAGATTTTCTTTCCTCGCCCTGCATTTGTAGGGCACACAATATTCTTAAGTCCACATATGGCATTCCAACGGTAAGAAGACAATGGAGAAACCAATATGAAGAAAAAAAAATTATTTCATTAAAGCAGAAATTATCACTAAATTAGAGTTGGAAAACCTGCTGAATACTTGAGCATAGCCATACACATAAAAAAATGCATGTTAAATAGTCAGCTGATTGGTAAAAGATTCAGTAGCGAATACCTAGTGAGGGTTCTTAGATTATAATCATATACACCATAAAGTGGAACTACAGGTTCTGTTAAGTTGCTGAGCACTTTTACTTGACTGCATATTGAATAATTAAACCATGCTTAAACTAGATACTGAAACTCCAGTGGAACCGAGACTTGATTTTTAGCATACCTTCCACGCTTGTTCTCTTGTTCAATCTTCATTGGTAGAAGACCTCCATCAAAGACAAGAATAGGTTTAACACCATAGTGGCGCAGCAAATTTACTCTATGCATGCAATACTCAATGTGCCTAAAAGATCAGACAAAGGTAACACTGTATATTAAAAATTTAGGATATACCTCCAGAATCACAATAACATAGGAATAAATATTCTATTCAACCTTGAGCTTATACTTTGTTCATCACCAGACCAACTGAACACAATACAGATACTTTTATTTTGGATGAAACATAAATTCTTCAATTTTTCTTTTAGTCTCAAAGTTTGCTTTTCTTCCCCCTTTTTATAATGATTAAGAAACCTCAAATGTGTTATCAATGTAAAAAATCAGCAAAGTCATGCTTTTATTGATTTTGAGGGGGGACCTGAACAGTGAAGATCTAAGAAAACAATTAAATTCACTGTAACAGGCTAACACAGCATTTTAGCTCAGTCAAGCTGAGTTCTTTAACAACAAAACCAACCAGTATTCAAGAATGAAAGGAAATAACATATTCTGGGAGAAAAAGAAAAAAAGGTAAGCCACTTTAAACCATCTTTGAGAATTTCCATTTCTTTGATCTGCCTGTTTGAAAGAACCAGCCAAATACTTCCCAGAAACCAAATATATGATTAGAGCAGCACACAAATATACTTCGATTTTCAGGCTTCTTTCAAATTAGTATTCACTTCGTTTCTCATAATATAGCCATTTGCTACAGGTAATACAAGATAAACCCTTATCATACAGGAGGGCTTCAATTGAAACTTCAACAAAATAACACACAGCTGAAGGGAAAGGGGTTATTTTCATGGCTGGGCTGATCTACAAATACACTAAAATTATCATTGCAAGAATAAACGTCAACCCAGTTTAACAAGATCATCAAAGTTTCAACTACACTACACATATACATACATAGAGGGCTGACTTTCGGGGTTTGGGATTTTTTTTTTAATAAAAAAAAAAACCACCGAAATCATCAATACAAGAATACCCATTATCCCAAATTGATAAATTCTTGAATGGACTAATTTGTGCAAATCTAGAGAGAAAGAAGTGAATTTTTTGGGGCCTGAGCATTGACAATTGCATATAATCGTCAAACCAAAAATACCCCTTTCTCCAATGCCATGAATAATCATCAAACCAAAAGTACCTATTTTCCCAATGCCATGAAAAATCGTCAAACCAAAAAAATACCCATTTCCCAAATGCCATGAAATCTTGAAATAAATTTTGGAATTATATATATAAGAGAGAGAAACCTGGAGGTGGGTAATCCTTTGCAGAGGTCTCTGCTGCAAGACAATGCACCTTTGTGGAGCCACGAATAGGTATCAACAGCTACAGAGCAACCCTGAAGGTTTCTGATGTGGGTTGGTACCATTATCGATTTCAATAGAGGCAAAAGCCCTTGTATCCCCATTTCTTATTTCCTTGTTCTTCTCTTGGGGAAAAAAAAGCTCTATATAACAAGCTACTTTGGGTTTAATCTTGCGTTATTAACACCATCCACTAAGAGAGAGAGGGTTTTATGAAGCAAATCCGGAGTAATTTTGGCGGGAAAAGTTTCCAGCATTTGCAATTTGCAGTTTGCAGGTGTGATTTTTTAACGACCCGTTTGTCAATAGTAATAGTAATAGTACTGGTAATAGTAATAATATTTTTCCCACTTTGCCATTGTCATTGCCTTGTCCATTTTCTTTCCCTTTTCTAATCAAACAATAGAATAACAATCTTAATGTTTTATGGGTAGTTTGATTTGATTTAATTAAATTTTATTAAATAATAATTAAAATATTGATTAATAAATAGTTTAATTTAATTTAAATAATTTTAAAAAATAAATATAAACACTATCTATTGTATATCTTGTTGACTTCGAGGGAAAAGAAAACTGTGAATTTTATATGACTAATTTTTTGTGACATATTGGCGGTGAAAACAATTAAACTCGGGTCCCAATAAATTAATGGCATAAAGATATCCACTTAGAAAAAAAAATTAAAATTGAAATATTCAAATCTTAGGACCAATGTTAAATATTCTGTGATTGATTGTATTTTCAAAAAAATATTTCGGGATTTTTTTGACAAAAAAATCCTTTGGTTGACTCTATTTTCAAAAAAATCATCCTGAATAAAAAATGCCCTGTTGTATGTTTTTTTTAGCAAAATATATTTTGTAGTTAACTAAAAGAAATGTATTACAAGGTATTTTTAGCTAACAAAAACATATCACAGGGTATTTTTTGTTAACAGAAACATACCACAGAGTATTTTTTACCATCAAAAAATTTTCAGGGTATTTTTTAAAAATGAAATCAAACACAAAGTATTTTTTGTTGCAACAAAAAAAAATCTCATAGTATACTTTAAAAATACAGTCAACTACATGGTATTTTTATAATTAAACCAATCTTTTATTAACTCTGTTTTTTTCTTTAATATTTTTTACGTACATGCATTTTTGCAAAAAATCTTAGTTAGCTCGGGTCTATATTTAATAGTTTAGATCAGTTGAAAATTTTACTGATAATTTTTAAAAATTTTATTAATAACATTAATATATGCATGAGACCTCAAATTTAACATTAACAATAAAAAATTTAAAATCATCAATAAAATTTTAAAACAAACTCTCATGTCTATGACTATGGATATTGAAAACTTGAGCCATAGATTTTGATAGTGGGATAAAAGTCTATTGGTCATTGGTGTCAATGTTGACCCATTATAAAATACATACCTATTTATATTCCGCAATTGCCCTCACTCGTAACACCGCTTTGCCATTGCCATTGCCTTGTCCATTTTCTTTCCTTCTCTGATCAAACAAAAGAATAACAATCTTAATGTTTTATGGGTATTTTGATTTGATTTGATTTTATTAAATAATAATTAAAATATTAACTAATAAGTAGTTTGATTTATTTTAACTAATTTTTTTTACTAATTTTAAAAAATAAACATAGACTTAAAGCTAGTTTTAAATTATTCCAATCAAATCCTTAACATGTTCATGTTTGTCCAAACTCTACTCTTCTTCTCAATTTCGGTGTAGATGCTCAATCTGGCACATCATTTCTCTTCATTTTGTGTCCCGTGCTATGTTTGAATTTAAAAAGAATTATCCTCAAAATACAAGGTGAGGGCAATTTAGATAAAGAAAAGCTTTATTCTAATTACCTGTATAAGAACACCAAAATCAAAACCATCCGTTCAAGAGTCATAGCTTTCAATCTCCCTATTTAAGAAAAAAATGAATTTGAAACTAATTAGTTATTTCTTTTCTGTCAATCTCTAAGAAATTGAGTGAGATAAGTAGAGATAGGAAATTCTAACTTGTTTATAAGGCTTTTGCATTATTTTTTAAAATTGATAAAGATGTAAATGAAAATAATACTACTAATTGGAAATAATGTCAAAACTCATTTGCCCCTTATTGGTGGCCGAAACTTCATTTACAATGATATTTCTGAGTCATTTTCATTTGTCATTCTCCTTTACAAAAGGACATTGAAACAAATTGATCAATGGCTTGTGGTAACGTATGTACTCAAATGGATGAGGCCTCTGGCTAATACAGTCCAAATGAGGAAATCTAACATTGTTAGCACGTAAAGACTCTATGCATATGATTAATCGCTTATTTTTAGTTGTCCAGTGAAACGTTAATTAAGAGTTCTATTATGATCTTTAATTTGGATAATTTGTAATTAACGAGTTTGGAAAATATTGAGTAGAGTTTGTTCATAACCGAAATTTTCTATACTAAATAAATACAGATTTTCACCAAAGTATAGTGGGTGATTAGTTAATTTATTGTCTATTCAATAATTTAGATGAATCTACATTTGTATAGTGAAAAATTGTTTGGAAATTGTGTTATTAGCGGAGACCTTGACTTGAAGTTGTGCCAAAATGTGATCCTACCAAGAGACTAAATACTATACAATTCTTCTTCATTCATTTTATAAATTCTCACCACTATCTCCTTCATGTTGTACAAAATGTGGATCCTACCAAGAAACTAAATATTGTGCGAAGTTTGTTCATAGACCAAAATTTTCCATACTAATAAATACAT
Source organism: Bretschneidera sinensis (assembly GCA_023935145.1). NCBI lineage: Eukaryota > Viridiplantae > Streptophyta > Magnoliopsida > Brassicales > Akaniaceae > Bretschneidera > Bretschneidera sinensis. The sequence continues at coordinate 108,846,227 of CM043697.1, forward strand.
ATGTTAATTTTCTATTCAGTGATTTAGATGAATCTACATTTGTATAGTAAGAAATTGCTGGGAAGTTTTGTTGTTAACAGAGACTTTGACTTGAAATTGTGCCAAAATGCTGATGCTACCAAGAGACTAAATAATGTACAATTCTTCTTCATAATTCCATAAATTGCTAAGAAGTTGGTTTAACTCCACTTATTTGTCCTAATTTATGTATTGACATTGAATAACCCACATATTTAAGATGTACCCTGTTCGTTTTAATAAACACGTAGTGTTAGCTTTCAAGGAAAAAAAATAGACCGGAAGCAACTTAATTATAGCCATGTGACTATCGATTATAACCACTATATCTTCACTTACTTTGAATTTTATTATATCAACCTCTAGCATTATTAATATATTCTCTATATTTAAATCAACACAAAACAAACAAATTAATTAATAAAAAGGATACATTAAAATTATATTTTTCTAATAGAAATATTATTTTAAAATTATAAAAGAAATAAATCAATCAAAAATTAAATACAAAATATAGCAAACACATATTTCAACTTTTTTATATGGGCGATTGAAACCAAAACAAGAAAAAAAATAATCATATAAAACAATCATTAAAACCCTACATTGTCATTCATTAACAAAAAATAAAACTGATAGAAATAAATAAATTTACTTTTTCTCAAATATGATAGATAAGCAATATTATTTATGAAAAAATTATAAACTAAATTATCTAAACAATAAATAAACAAAAAATCGTTTCAAAAAATATTTCACAAACCCATGCAATTCCGGGCATTACACTAATTGTTATTAAAATAGGATAGCAAATAATAAGAGAAAATTACCCTTATGATCTAATTGACATTTTCATTTATTTATTTTTAAATTTAAATAATTATACACCTTAATAATAACACTACAATATATAACAATAAGAGGAAAATATAAAATATATATCCTCACTCAGCCAAGGAATTTTTATCTTTTAACTACCATTTTCAAAAAAATTATCCTGAGAATTTTTTTGTGATAAAAAATACCTTGTTATATGTTTTGTTAGCAAAATATACTTTGTAGTTGACAAAAATAAATATATTACAAGGTATTTTTGGTTAACAAAAACATATTACAGGGTATTTTTTTGTTAACACAAATATACCACTGAGTATTTTTTACCAAAAAAAATCTTAGGGTATTTTTTGAAAATGAAGTCAAATACATGTTTTTTTGTCTCAAAAAAAAATCTCAGAGTATTTTTTAAAAATACAGTCAACCACAAGGTATTTTTTGTAATTAAACCAATCTTTTATTAACTCTCAGAATATTTTTTAAAAATACAATCAACCACGTTGTATTTTTTGTGATTAAACCAATCTTTTATTAACTCCGTTTTTTCTTTAATATTTTTACGTACCTGTGCCTATACAAAAATTCTTGGTTCGCTCGGGTTTAAAAGTTTAGATCAATTAAAAACTTAATTGGTAATCTTCAAAAACTTTATTGATAACATCAATATAAATGTGAGACTCAAAAATTAATATTTATAATAAAAAATTTAAAATTATTAATAAAATTTTCAATTAACCCCTGGTGTATTATGGACATTGAAAACTTGAGCATAGATTTTGACAGTGGGATCAAAGTCTATTGGTCATTGGTGCCAATGTTGACCCATTATAGAATACAAACCTAATTATATTCCGCAATTGCCCTCACTCGTTAGACAGTGGCTTTGCCATTGCCATTGCCATTGCCATAACCATTTTCTTTCCTTTTTTAATCAAACAATCGAATAGCAATCTTAATGTTTTATGGTTAGTTTGGTTTGATTTGATTTAATTAAATTTTATTAAATAATAATTAAAATATTAATTAATAAATAATTTGATTTAATTTAATTTTTTATTAATTTTAAAAAATAAACATAAATTTAAAGCTGGTTTTAAGTCATCTCAATCAAATCCTTAGCATGTTCATATTTGTCCAAACTATGCTCTTCTTCTCAATTTCGGTGTAGATGCTCAATCTGGCACATCATTTCTCTTCATTTTGTGTCCTGTGCAATGTTTGGATTTAAAAAAATTCTCCTCAAAATACAAGGCAAGGGCATCTGTTTAAGAGTCACAACTTTCAATCTCCCTATTTTAAAAAAATGAATTTGAAACTAATTAGTTCTTTCTTGTCAGTTGGTCTCTGGGAAATTGAGTGAGATAAGTAGAGATGAATGAAATTCTAACTTGTTTACGATGCTTTTGCATTATTTTTTAGAATTGATAAAGATGTAAATGGCAATAATATGACTAGTTAGAAATAATACCAAAACTCATTTGCCCTTATTGGTGGTCGAAACCTCATTCACAATGATGTGTTTGAGTCATTTTCATTTGTCATTCTCCTTCATAAAAAGACATTGAAAAAAACTTATCAATGGCTTGTGGTAACGTATGTACTCAAATGGATGAGGCATCTGGTTAATACAGTCCACATGAAGAAATTCTAACCTTGTTAGCACGTAAAGACTCTATGCATATGATTAATCGCTTATTTTTGGTTGTCAAGTGAAACAGTAATTAAGGGTTCTATTATGATCTTTAATTTGGATAATTTGTAATTAACGAGTTTGGCAAATATTGAGCAGAGTTTGTTCATAAACCGAAACATTCATTAAAATACTACATTGTCATTCATTAACAAAAAATTAAACTGATAGAAATAAATAAATTTGTTTTTTCTCAAATATGATAGATAAACAATATTATTTTATAAAAAATATTTATAAACTAAATTATCTAGATAATAAATAAAAAAATCATTTCAAAATATATTTCGGAAACCCATGCAATGCCGGGAATTGCACTAATTGTTATTAAAATAGGATAGCCAGTAATAAGAGAAAATTACCCTTATGCTCTAATTGACATTTTCATTTATTTATTTTTAAATTTTAATAATTATACACCTTAATAATAACACTACAGCATTTAACGATAAGAGGAAAATATAAAATAATAAATTACATATCCTTACAAATTGATGCCAAGGAATTTTTAACTTTTAACTATACAAATGATCAGAATGACATAGATGTATGAATATGACAATAGGTCATTACAAAATCCAACATATATATGTGATCAAAGTTATCTGGATAACATAAAATTTAATGGTAAAATAGTTATTGCTTTTGCCATCAAAAAAGATATACGTACAGTAGTAGTTTTTATTACAGTTAGCAATTCAAATAATCTGCCAGAAATATAACTTGGTAAAGTTTATCGATGCAAGGGAAAAATATTTTAGAGCAAACATGTTAGGGTTTGTTTGGCTTGGTTTAAAGTCAGCTTTAAATCAATGTTTACTTTTTAAAATTTGTACAAATTTAATTTAATTAAATCAATTCTCATTAAACCTCATTAAATATCAATTAGAATATCAACTAATAGGTGATTTGATTTGACTTAATTAAGTTTTTTTTTTACTAATTTTAAAAAAATAAACATCGACTTAAAGTTGTTTTTAAGTCCACCCAAACAAAAGCTTAGAGAAAGAAAAACTTTATTCTAATTACTTGCCTGGGATCACCAAAATCAAAATCATCTTCCTAATTAAAAAATTAATTTGAAGATAATTAGTTATTTCCTTTTGGTCGGTCTCTAGGAAATTGTGTGATAAAGTAGAGATGAAGAAAATTCTAACTTATTTACAAGGCCTTTGCATTATTTTTTAGAATTGATAAAGATTTAAATGACAATAATGTTTCTGAGTCATTTTCATTTGTCATTCCCCTTCACAAAAAGATATTGAAACAAAGTGATAAGTGGCTTGTGGTAACGTATGTACTCAAATGAATGAGGCCTCTGGCTAATACAATCCACATGAGGGAATTCTAACTTTTATAGCACGTAAAGGCTCTATGCATATGATTAATCATTTATTTTTAGTTGTCAAGTGAAACGTTAATATAGGGTTCCATTATGATCTTTAATTTGGATAATTTGTAATTAACGAGTTTGGTACATATTGAGTAGAGGTTGTTCATAGATCGAGATTTTCTATGCTAAATAAATACAAATTTTCACCACAATGAAGTGAGTGATTAGTTAATTCATTGTCTATTCAGTGATTTAGATGAACCTACATTTGTCTAGTGAGAAATTGTTGGGAAGTTATGTTGTTAGCGGAGACCTTCACTTGAAGTTGTGCCAAAATGTGGATCTACCAAGAGATTAAATAATGTATAATTCTTCTACATTCATTCTATAAATTTTTACCCTTATCTCCTTCAAGTTGTAAAAAATGTGGATCCTACCTAGATACTAAATATTGAGCGGAGTTTGTTCATAGACCAAAATTTTCTATGCTAAATAAATACAGATGTTCATTGTTTATTCAATGATTTAGATGAATCTACATTTGTATAGTGAGAAATTGCTGGGAAGATAGCTTGGCTCCATTTCTTTATCCTAATTTATGTATAGACATTGACATTGCACATAAAGCTTTGTCCATTTATTTAGGATATAGCTTGTTCATTGTAATAAACACGTAGCATTAGCCTTCAAGAAAAATGTCCACTAATCACGGTTTATGGATGATTGGAATAAATTAGGGAAAATATGTACAATGTTAGACACCAACTGGAGAGTTGTGTTCTTTGCGTAGACTTTGACTTGAAGTTGTGTTAAATGTGGATCCTACCAAGAGATTAAATATTGTACAATTCTTATTATAAATTCTCATCGTTATCTCCTCATAGAGGCAAACCTCTCACCTTTGCATTGATTTGCTTTACTTTGACATACATATCTAATTTTTATGGAGAAAATATGCTTCTCTTTCCTTCTAATTGTTTTGTTATTGCTACACTGTTTTAAGGTTGGTTTAGCTGTTAGTGTTACCAGCATCACCACTGATCAATTATCCCTTCTTGCATTCAAAGCCCATGTTGATAATTTTGACCCTCAAAACACCTTCAGATACAATTGGTCCACCTCTACCTCAATGTGCCAGTAGATTGGTGTCTATTGTGGTACTCGTCACGGAAGAGTCACAGCTTTGGATCTGCCTAATATGGAACTTGGTGGAAATTTTCCCTGCACATCCAAACCAGAAAAAGAATTGATCATTTACTTTTCATTTTTTTCATGAATTTTTTATTATAGAAAATTCATAAAGAAAATGATTTTTTAATGGAGACTACTTACTTCTGCCTTGTTTTAGTGTTGTTTGTATATTGCCTCTGCCTTGTGGAAATATTAAAAAAGTGTAATGATGAAAATTCTAACCTGGAAATGAAAATGATAGGACTAGTTGGAAATAATGCTTTGATTGTTATTGATTGGATTATCATTAAATTGTTTTGCCTTCAAGAAATATTAAAAAAAAATATCTTCTAAGCCAAAAAAGATGTTTTCCATTTGGTCCCCTCCGGTTGGAAACTTTATGCACAAACCACAATGAGGTTTTTCAGGCATTTTCATTTGTTATTCTTTTTTATTAAAGGACATTGATAGAGGTGCCTCTGATTGATACTATCCACGAGAGGAAATTCTAACTTTGATAGTAAAATTTTTTTATACAGATTTTCACATATTAAATGGCTTAAAAATCATTACAATATTTTATTATTGACAAAATAAAAAATATTGACTTACTTGTTTTATCAATCTCTGTGCAAACATTGTAATGATTTTTAATATTTTTTAATAAAAACATTTAATCTTGGAAGCCAATAAAACCTTTATAGTAATACTTTTATTAAAAAAACATTTTGGTTTGATTTATTAAATTCAATTTTAAGTGAAATTGTAGCACAGCTACACAAAGTCAAAATTTTCACTTTTTCAAACTATGATTTCTTAAATTCAATTTTATGGAGGTTTGCTTATTAATTTATTTAATTGTATTCAAAATTTTAATTGCAAGTACGAAACTAGAATCTGATTTGAGGAAATCAAAATCAAATAACAAAAATTTCAAACAAGTGATTTTTATTTATTTATTTATGATATATGATATTTTAAATTTAATAATTATTTTTCACAACAATTAATTAAGGTAGGTCCTCATGACTTTACCCTTCAAGAGACTGAACGTTATATATAATATATAGACAACTGAACTTTGTGTAACATACATAATTAATTAAAAATATCATATTTACATTGCTTTAAAATAAAAGAAAAGAAGTCAAATGAATTCATTTTTTCCTATTCTTTAGGATGTAATCTCTATATTTCATTTTGTTGATGATCTAATTTTCTTTAAGTTACTTAACTTGGTTGTACTTTTATTTACTTTAGATATTTTATAAACTTCTTTTTTTTTTTTTTTTGGTGGAAGAGGCACCCGTTGGGAGGGTGTGACACACCTTTAATAAAACAGAGTTTTATTAATTTTAAACTTTTGTAAGGTTTTTCGAGCTTGTGCATTATACAGCTTACATAAATATAAATGCGAAAACTATCTCATTTTAAAATAAAAAAACGAAAAAAAAATCCACATAAATTTAATATTTTTTTCTATTGTAGAAAAAAAAAACCAATTTGATGGATATCTAATTTAATTTAGTTTAGTACTTAATCAACTTAATTTAATTATCTATTATGGGCCTTTTATTTGTTGAATTTTATCATTTTGTATCTTTGCAAATAATTATAAAAAATATCAAAACTAAGTTTAAAAAATTGAAAGCTTTTGATATAAGTCTTGCATAATACATAATACATAATTTCTAATGTCAAAATGAAGATGCTTTGGTGGGCAGAAAAAAAGGACACGATGAATGGACATGTGTGACGAAAAATAATGTAAAACGTTTGGGCTAAAGCTACAATAATGATTATTGTCCATCTTATTTTCTCTGCTCAAACTGAAATTATATCGGTTCAAATATGAGTCCGTAGGTTTTATTTTTCTTTGAAAAATAATTTTATTGAAAATTCAAGTTTAATTATTGGTCTTAATACTTTCATTGCTCCTACTCAATCAATTACCCCAGTACAGTACCTGTTTAATGGTATTCTCTAAATCATGAAACAATACCTGTTTAATTATTGCTCTTAATAAATCAACTCCTCTCTTCCCTTGTTTTCACTTGCTCATTTACAGTCATCTAAAATAACATAGGAATTTAGTTTTAGAACTGTTTTTATAATTTACTGCCAAACAAGTTGATATGAATGAATAGTCCCTTCACTTCTGCGGATAAGTATATATATGTCTCCTTCAATTGTTTGCAGGTGAAATCCCCAGGGGGATCGGTAATCTTTCGAGTTTGGAGACATTTACTGCATATCAAACAGGCCTTACAGGTCCTACTCCCCTTTCCATCTCCAACATTTCTTCTTTGAAAATGATTTTGCTTCAAAATAATAGTCCTTATGATCTTCTCATTTCCCCTGTTTTCACTTGTTCATTTATTTCATTACAGTAACGAAACAACATGCCATCTAAAATAACATAGCAATCTATTTTCTACAACCGTTTTTATCAACTCTAATGCAAACGGTTTCATTTTCATTTATAGTCAAACAACTCCATAAAACTATATTAGCCTTTACTCTCTTTTTTTCATTAAAATTAATTAAAGTGTTCAAGATAACAATGGATGTTGAAATATGAATTTCATTTCGGTTGAAGCATTTATATAATAACGCAAATAATTAATTATACAGCTTTTTTGAAATATTAACTCCAATCTTGCTACATATACTTGCAGGTGAAATACCACGTGAGATTGGAAACTTACTTAATCTGGAGGTTTTAGATCTTCGTCAAAACAAATTATCAGGTCTGTTACCATCTAGGGTCTTCAATATCTCAACCATTAAATATAAAACTCTTTTGAAATATATACTCCAATCTTGCTATATATTTTTGTAGGTGAAATACCACATGAGATTGGAAACTTACTTAATCTGGAGGCTTTAGGTCTTCATCAAAACAAATTATCGGGTCTGTTACCATCTAGGGTCTTCAATATCTCAACCATTAAAATAGTTTCCCTAGCTGTTAACTTCTTGTCTGGTCATCTTCCATCAAGCATAGGTATTAGGGTCCCAAACCTTGAGGAGCTTTACCTATGGAAAAATAATCTCAATGGAATAATCCCAAACTCCATTTCCAACTCCTCTAAGCTCATAATCATAGACTTGGGCTTAAATTCATTTTCAGGTCCTATTCCCAATGTACTTGGCAATCTAAGACTCTTCCAAAGGCTTTACCTTGTTGATAACAATTTGACCACTGAATCTTCCACTCATGAATGCAAATTTCTTTCTTTTTTGGGAAATTGCAAACATTTGAAACATCTAGAAATATCAAATAATCCATTGAACTGCATCATTCCAACATTCATCGGTAATCTTTCTAAATCTCTCCAATCATTTCATGCAAATAATTGCAAAATGAAGGGCCACATCCCCATGGAAATCAGAAACCTAAGCAACCTGATAGACTTAGATCTTGGTAGAAATGAATTTAGTGGGTCAATTCTAGCAACAATTGGAAGATTACAAAATCTCCAAAGCTTGATTCTTGATGAAAACTACTTACAAAGCCATATCCCATTTGATTTGTGTAATTTAGTAAAGTTGTATGCACTATCACTATATTCTAACGATCTTTCTGGACCCATACCAACATGTTTATCTAATATGACTTCTTTGGGATATCTTTACTTTCCCTCCAACAGATTCAATTATACTATACCTTTGAGCTTGTGGAGCCTTTCTTATCTCCTCGTACTAAACTTGTCCTCTAATTCTTTAAGTGGTTCTCTTCCATCAGATGTAGGAAATTTGAAAGTCCGCACCCAAATTGATTTATCAAGGAATCAGTTATCGGGTAATTTACCAAGCAACATTGAGGGGTTAAAAGATCTAAATTATCTCTCCTTAGCAAATAATGACTTTCAAAACTCCATTCCTCAATCAATGGGAGGCTTGATAAGCTTGAAAACCTTGGATCTCTCTGGCAACAATCTCTTTGGGGTGATTCCCAAATCTTTGGAGTCACTCACCTATCTCAAACAGTTTAATGTCTCATTGAATAGGCTAGAAGGTGAAATTCCCATTGGAGGGCCTTTTAGAAACTTTTCAGCTCAATCGTTTATAGGGAATTACGCTTTATGTGGTTCAACTCAATTGCAAGTCCCTCCATGCAAAAGCAGCACCATCCACCGATCTAAGATGCCTTTTGCTTCACTTGTATTGAAATATATTTTTCTAGCAATTGCATCGACAATACTAATAGTGGCCCTTGTTATCGTCTTTATGAGATGTCGTAAACAGAAGGTGAAAATGACAGACCAAGAAATTTTGTTACAACTTGAGACATGGAGGAGATTTTCGTACAGAGAGCACCAATGGGCGACAGATGGATTTAATGAGAGCAATTTGCTTGGTACTGGAGGTTTCGGCTCAGTTAACAAAGGAACACTTTCAAATGGGGTAAATATTGCAATAAAAGTTTTCAATTCTCATTTAGAAGAAGCTTTTAAAAGTTTCAATGCTGAGTGTGAAGTGTTACGCAACATTCGTCATCGAAATCTTGTCAAAATCATTAGCAGTTGTTGTGGTGATAACTTCAATGCTTTGGTCCTTGAGTACATGCCTAGTGGGAGCCTCGAGAAGTGGTTGTATTCTCACAACTATTTTCTAGATATCCTTCAAAGACTGAACATAATGATAGATGTTGGATCAGCACTTAAATATCTCCACCATGATCATTCAACACAAGTTGTCCATTGTGACATAAAGCCAAGCAATGTGCTACTAGATGAAAATATGGTTGCACATTTGGGTGATTTTGGCATTGCCAAGCTCTTAGGAGAAGGAAAATCTACGACAAAAACCATTACACTTGCAACTATTGGCTATATGGCACTAGGTGATGTTTTCAGTATCTAATTAGTATATTGTTTTGGATACAATATTAATATTAATGTAAAAAAATTATTTATAAGTTTGTGACATCATTGGATATTTTGGTAATAATTATTGTTTAATTGTAGAGTATGAATCGATGGGAATTGTTTCCACGAAAGGCGACATCTACAGTTATGGCATTTTACTGATAGAGACTTTCACAAGAAGGAAGCCTACAAATGAAACATTTGCTAGTGAAATGAGCTTAAAGCATTGGGTGAAAACGTCATTATCTTGTGCAGTGATTGAGGTTATTGATGAAAATTTGTTGAAGAGAGAGGAAGAACTTTTCATTGCCAAGCAAATTGCATATCATCTATTTTGCAATTGGCTGTAGATTGTGCTACCGACTCACCTGAGAACAGGGCAAATATGAAGGAAGTTCTTGCCACGTTGGAAAATATCATAAGGAAGTTTTTAAAGGATGTTGGAGAAGCTTGATTAATTAACACTAAGAGTAAGACATTATGCTCAAGTCAAATTATTTGAGACCCTCGTGTTTGTTAGCCCATTTTTCTTGCTTTAGCAAATGAAAATATGTGTTATAATTAGGCAAGAAAAACTAGAGAGTAAGCTACTAGTGTAAAAATGTCAATTTTTTATTTCTAGTTTTGGAACTTAATTTTACAATAACTAATTAGTTATTTGAACATTTTTGCTGCACCTGTTTTTAGATTGTTTTAATTAATGAAATTCTATCTCAACCATTGCTTCTTCTTTTTTTTTTTAATTTTGCCATAATGTGTGCGTTTTGATCATCTAGTTAGACTAGGGTATTGATCGTGGTTGTTTACCATATTTGACAGAAGGGTTCTTATCTAAATACAGAGTCAGTCAACCACTAGGAAATTCTGTGAATCTCTCTAGCTTCCTTTATTGGTTTTCTAGTAAGTTATTGATTATTCAGTGATTTGGATTAGACAGTGAAGATAGCCCTTGGAATTAAGCAGCTTGACATGACTTCACTTTTTCTGGTGCTCAATTTCATTGGTAGCAGTGCAATGGCACCAACCAACATCACCAGGGACCAATCTGCCCTTCTTGCCCTTAAATCTCATATAACTTATCATTTTGGAAACCTCTTGGCAGCTAACCGGTCGTGTTCTATCCCTGTTTGCAACTGGATATTGTCACTTGCAGATCTGGCTACCATAGGGTCATAACCTTGAATCTTGCTAACATGGATCTTATTGATAGCATCCCTCCACACATTGGAAATTTATCTTTCCTTGGCAGGCTATCCTTCCAAAATAACAGTTTTCATGGCTCACTACCTAATGAATTGGCTAATCTGTGTCTTAAAAATCATCAACTTGGCAATGAATGACTTCAGTGGAGAAATCCCATCATGGTTTGGGTCCTTCACAGAACTCCAGAGCTTGTTTCTGCATGGTAACAATTTCATAGGTGAAATCCCATCTTCATTGTGCTACTTGTCAAAGCTTGAAACTTTGGACTTGTACAACAATATGCTGCGAAGGTACATCCCAGAAGTCATTGGAAACCTTTCTAGCTTGAAGATTTTATATTTGGACAATAAGCAGCTTTCAGGTTCCACACCTTCCAGTATCTTCAACATATCTTCATTGCAAGGAATTGATGTCAATGATAACCAGCTTTCAGGTTCTACACCTTCCATCATCCTCAACACATCCTCACTGGCGACTCATTGATTTCAGCACTAATAACCTCTATAGTCCTCTCCCATCTCAATGGCACGTGCAAGATTTTCCTTCCTCGCCCTGCATTTGTAGGGCACACAATATTCTTAAGTCCGCATATGGCATTCCAACGGTAAGAAGACAAGGGAGAAATCAATATGAAGAAAAAAAATTATTTCATTAAAGCAGAAATTATCACTAAATTAGAGTTGCAAAACCTGTTGAATACTTTAGCATAGCCATACACATAAAAAAAAATGCATGTTAAATAGTTAGCTGATTGGTAAAAGATTCAGGTAGCGAATACCTAGTGAGGGTTCTTAGATTATAATCATATACACCATAAAGTGGAACTACAGGTTCTGTTAAGTTGCTAAGCACTTTTAATTGACTGCATATTGAATAATTAAACCAGGCTTAAACTAGATACTGAAACTCAAGTGGAACCGAGACTTGATTTTTAGCATACCTCCCACGCTTGTTCTCTTGTTCAATCTTCGTTGGTAGAAGACCTCCATCAAAGATTAAACTAGATACTGAAACTCAAGTGGAACCGAGACTTGATTTTTAGCATACCTCCCACGCTTGTTCTCTTGTTCAATCTTCGTTGGTAGAAGACCTCCATCAAAAACAAGAATAGGTTTAACACCATAATGGCGCAGCAAATTTACTCTATGCATGCAATACTCAATGTGTCTAAAAGATCAGAGAAAGGGAACACTGTATATTAGAAATTTAGGATATACCTCCAGAATCACAATAACATAGGAATAAATTCTATTCAACCTTGAGTTTATTCTTTGTTCATCACCAGACCAACTGAACACAATATAGATACATTTATTTTGGATGAAACATAAATTCTTCAACTTTCCTTTTAGTCTCAAAGTTTGCTTTTCTTCCCCCTTTTTATAATGATTAAGAAACCTCAAATGTGTTATCAATGTAAAAAATCAGCAAAGTCATGCTTTTATTGATTTTGAGGGGGGGACCTGAACAGTGAAGATCTAACAAAACAATTAAATTCACTGTAACAGGGTAACACAGCATTTTAGCTCAGTCAAGCTGAGTTCTTTAACAATAAAACCAACCAGTATTCAAGAATGAAAGGAAATGACATATTCTGGGAGAAAAAGAAAACAGGGTAAGCCACTTTAAACCATCTTTGAGAATTTCCATTTCTTTGATCTGCCTGTTTGAAAGAACCAGCCAAATACTTCCCAGCAACCAAATATATGATTAGAGCAGCACACAAATATACTTCGATTTTCAGGCTTCTTTCAAATTAGTATCACTTCGTTTCTCATAATATAACCATTTGCTACGGGTAATACAAGATAAACCCTTATCATACAGGAGGGCTTCAATTGAAACTTCACAATATAACACACAGCTGAAGGGAAAGGGGTTATTTTCATGGCTGGGCTGATTTACAAATACACTAAAATTATCATTGCAAGAATAAACGTCATCCCAGTCTAACAAGATCATCAAAGTTTCAACTATACTACACATATACATACATAGAGGGCTGACTTTCGGGGTTTGGGATTTTTTTTATAAAAAAAAAACTATCGAAATCATCAATACAAGAATACCCATTATCTCAAATTGATAAATTCTTGAATCGACTACTTTGTGCAAATCTAGAGAGAAAGAAGTGAAATTTTTGGGGCCTGAGCATTGACAATTGCATATAATCGTCAAACCAAAAATACCAATTTCTCCAATGCCATGAATAATCGTCAAACCAAAAGTACCCATTTTCCCAATGCCATGAAAAATCGTCAAACCCAAAATACCCATTTCCTGAATGCCATGAAATCTTGAAATAAATTTTGGAATTATATATATAAGAGAGAGAAACCTGGAGGTGGGTAATCCTTTGCAGAGGTCTCAGCTGCAAGACAATGCACCTATGTGGAGCCAGGAATAGGTATCAACAGCTACAGAGCAACCCTGAAGGTCTCTGATGTGGACTGGTACCATTATCGATTTCAATAGAGGCAAAAGCCCTTGTATCCCCATTTCTTATTTCCTTGTTCTTCTCTTGGGATAAAAAAACTCGATATAACAAGCTAATCTGGGTTTAATTATAGCAGTGACCAGACCGATGCCCTAATCTTGCGTTATTAACACCATCCACTAAGAGAGAGAGGGTTTTATGCCCTAATTTTTTTTCTTTCACTTGGATGTAATTACATAATATAACTTTGATGATTTTCAATACCAGGAGGTGGTAGTGTGTCTCAGATATGGAAACTCAACTGGCCTAACTGGTAAAGAAAAAAAGTGACAAGAAGAAAAAAAAACAGAGAAAACAAGGATTTTTTATTGTTTTGATTGAAAACAAATGATAGTAGAAAGAAGATTGAGATGATTAGTATTTTTCTCACGTAAACAAATCACAGTCTTATTAAATTAAGTTGATTGGAGGGTATAAACTAAAATAAACTTTTAGTAATAATTCCTGCAAAATTGATATTGACACACAAAAATCTTGATCAAAGTTGATATTGGTACACACAAAAAGCTTGATGAATTTATTCTCCTGTTTTATAGTCAATATTTTTGTGTGCACCGATATCAATTTCGTCAGAATTATCACTAAAATGGTTTATTAGACACATGTATAAAATGCAAGGGACAAATTATTCATTTTTAAAATGCAATGGTGATATTGAAACACAATGGTAAATACAATTAACTAAAATCAAAGTTTTCAATTCTCATTTAGAGGAAGCTTTTAGAAGTTTCAATGCTGAGTGTGAAGTGTTATGCAACATTCGTCATCGAAATCTTGTCAAAATCATTAGCAGTTACTGTGGTGGTAACTTCAAAGCTTTGGTCCTTGAGTACATGCCTAGTGGGAGCTTCGAGAAGTGGTTGTATTCTCACAACTATTTTCTAGATATCCTTCAAAGATTGAACATAATGATAGATGTCGGATCAGAACTTAAATATCTCCACCATGATCATTCATCACAAGTTGTCCATTGTGATATAAAGCCAAGCAATGTGCTATTGGATGAAAACATGGTTGCACATTTGGGTGATTTTTGGCATTACCAAGCTCTTAGGAGAAGGAAAATCTATGACAAAAACCATTACACTTGCAACTATTGGCTACCTAGCACCAGGTGATGTTTTCAGTATCCAATTAGTATATTGTTTTGGATACAATATTAATATTAATGTAAAAAAATTTATTTATAAGTTTGTGACATCATTGGATATTTTGGTAATAATTTATTGTTTAATTGTAGAGTATGGATCGATGAGAATTGTTTCCACGAAAGGCGACATTTACAGTTATGACATTTTACTGATAAAGACTTTCACAAGAAGAAAGCCTACAGATGAAACATTTGCTAGTGAAATGAGCTTGAAGCATTGGGTGAAAACGTCATTATCTTGTGCAGTGATTGAGGTTATTGATGAAAATTTGTTGAAGAGAGAGGAAGAACATTTCATTGCCAAAGCAAATTGCATATCATCTATTTTGCGATTGGCTGTAGATTGTTCTACCGACTCACCTGAGAATAGGGCAAATATGAAGGATGTTGGAAGAAGCTTGATTAATTAACACTAGGAGTAAGATATTATGCTCAAGTCAAATTATTTGAGACCCTTGTGTTTGTTAGTCCATTTTTCTTGTTTTAGCAAATGAAAATATGTGTTATAATTAGGCAAGAAAAACTAGAGAGTAAGCTACTTGTATAAAAATGTCAATTTTATATTTCTTGTTTTGGAACTTAATTTTACAATAACTAATTAGTTATTTGAACATCTTTGTTGCGCCTGTTTTCAGGTTGTTTTAATTAATGAAATTCTATCTCAATCATTGCTTCTTTTCTTTTTCTTTTTCTTTTTTAATTTTTTCCATAATGTGTGCGTTTTGATCATCTAGTTAGACTAGGGTATTGATCGTGGTTGTTTACCATATTTGACAGAAGGGTTCTTATCTAAATACAGAGTCAGTCAACCACTAGGAAATTCTGTGAATCTCTCTAGCTTCCTTTATTGGTTTTCTAGTAAGTCATTGATTATTCAGCAATTTGGATTAGACAGTGAAGATAGCCCTTGGAATTAAGCAGCTTGACTTCATTTTTTCTGGTGCTCAATTTCATTTGTAGCAGTGCAATGGCACCAACCAACATCACCGGGGACCAATCTGCCCTTCTTGCCCTTAAATCTCATATAACTTATCATCTTGGAAACCTCTTGGCAGCTAACTGGTCTTGTTCTATCCCTGTTTGCAACTGGACTATTGTCACTTGCAGATCTCGCTACCATAGGGTCACAACCTTGAATCTTGCTAACATGGATCTTATTGATAGCATCCCTCCACACATTGGAAATTTATCTTTCCTTGGCAGGCTATCCTTCCAAAATAATAGTTTTCATGGCTCACTGCCTAATGAATTGGCTAATCTGCGTCGCTTAAAATTCATCAACTTGGCAATGAATGACTTCAGTGGAGAAATCCCATCATGGTTTGGGTCCTTCACAGAACTCCAGAGCTTGTTTCTGTATGGTAACAATTTCATAGGTGAAATCCCATCTTCATTGTGCTACTTGTCAAAGCTTGAAACTTTGGACTTGTACAAGAATATGCTGCAAAGGTACATCCCAGAAGTCATTGGAAACCTTTCTAGCTTGAAGATTTTATATTTGGACAATAATCAGCTTTCAGGTTCCATACCTTCCTGTATCTTCAACATATCTTCACTGGAAGGAATTGATCTCAATGATAACCAGCTATAAGGTTCTATACCTTCCATCATCCTCAACACATCCTCACTGGCGACTCATTGATTTCAGCTCTAATAACCTCTTTAGTCCTCTCCCATCATATATGTTAGAACACCTTCCTAAATTGGAAGATCTCTATTTGTCTTGGAACCTTTTTCTTGGACCAATACCATCCGGTCTATCTAAATGTAAATAGTTAGAGAACTTATCATTGTCTAACAATTATTTCGAGGGAAGCATACCTACAGAAATAGGGAATTTGACTATGCTCAAAAATGTTATTTTTGGCGTGAACAACTTTCGAGGTATATCTAATTAGCATGCCTTGCTCAGAAAAATATTTCATTTGCTTTGTTATTGCATACTGCATAGATTTTACATAGTTTTCTACAGTAAAACGATTGCTAGTAGACAAAGAAATTTTGTTTTTGGTTGCATTAATTTCTACCAGGTATATATTAGAATTTAGAAAGGACTCTTTTTCTATTTGTGAATATGTTTTGTTCTCTTTAGATGTATCACAAAAGATAAACTACTGGTTAATTACTTTATTTTCGGCAAACTAGCAAGATATGTTATTATTTTACAACAAAGATATGATAGATTCTTTAGTTTTTACAAATGTTCACCATCGTAGATGGTGGAATTCCCCAGCAAATCGGTTATCTTACAGGTCTGGAGATATTAAGCCTACCACAGAGTAGCCTAACAGGGCCCATGCCTTGATTTAATGGGAACTTGACCAAACTGAAGCTGCTTGACCTTTCTTATAACAACTTGACAGGTTCAAAATGTCCTTTCTTCTCATTTTCAGATTCTAGCTTATTTTTCTTAAAAAACAATGTAATATATGGGACCTGCAGAATAACTTTTTCCCATCAATATGTCCAGGAAACTGGGTTATTAAGTTACAGTTGTTAAACTTTGTGTTGTACCGACCACAATTTACCATGTTAAAGCCACTAGAATAATGAGTGGGTGACCTAACTTGCAGGAGTAATACCGTCAGAGATTGGTTACTTGCAGAATCTAGAGACAATATTTTTGGCAGTAAATAGTATTGCGGGCCTCATTCCTTCTACAATTTTCAATATCTCAACCATGGTAAACATAGCGTTATCTGGAAATCGCCTCTGAGGCCATCTTCCATCGAGTACAGGGCTCTGGCTACTGAATCTTGAGCAGCTTCTCCTTGGAGGAAACAAACTCAGTGGACTAATTCCCAGCTCAATTGCCATTGCTTCTCAGCTCACTACCATAGAGTTGTCCTCCAATTCATTCTCTCTCTACAGAGGCTTCACCTTGGAGATAATAATTTAGCCAGCGAATCTTTGTCTCCAGAATTGAATTTTCTCTCATCTTTGACAAATTGCAGATATTTGAGGACTCTAGCTTTTCAAGGTAATCCGCTGCATAATATTCTCCGGACTTCCATAGGAAATCTCTCTACTTCTCTTCAATACCTTTCTGCTTCAGATTGCAAAATTAAGGGTTTGATTCCTAGAGAATTTGATAACCTAAGCAACTTGACATTCTTAAGTCTACAAAACAATGAATTGACCGGAACTATTCCAACCACTTTTGGAAGATTACTCGGGCTACAATTCCGGTCTCTTCAAGATAATAAATTAAAAGGATCCATCCCTTAAGAGTTATGTGATTCGGAGGGATTGGCTTACTTATTTTTAGCTGGAAATAGGCTCAAATGATCAATTCCTGGATGCTTGAGTAATCTCATTTCTTAAAGAGCACACTCATTAGGATCCAACAAATTTACCTCCATTATATCCTCAACCTTGTCCAGACTTAAAGATATCTTGCGCGTAGACTTCTCATCAAATTCTCTAAGTGGCTCTCTCCCAATAGATATCTCAAATTTGGAGGCTGTGATAGAGATAGATTTGTCAACGAATCAGCTAACAGGTCATATTCCAACCAGCATTGGGGACCCCAAAAATCTAGCTAATCTTCCTTACAAGAAAATAGATTGCAGGGTCCTATTCCACACCGTGTTTGCTCCATCACCACCAGTTCCAACAATGTCAACCACATTATCCAACCCTATCGCATAAACTTGTATAATCACTTTCATTTTCTATAAAAAAAAAAAAAAATGTATTATGCATTGGAGTCAAGTTCCCGGTCAAATGGGAAAGATCCAAATCCAAATTTGTTGAACTTAAACAATTTTCAAATGGAGATGACCCACATCCTGCTTAGATACTGCGTTAGAAGTACTTCTATTTGAAGACAAGTTTCATTTCTTTTATAAGGATAAATTTCATTAATGTTAGCTCCTATAACTCAAAAAGATATAAATGCACATTGGTTACTTTTAAAAGCAATAACTTTAATTTGATTTCAGATAACAAGAATAGTAATTCCAAAATTCTAAATTCAAATCACTTACTTCTTCAAATGTCTCTCCCTTGGCTCTCTACAGAAAAAGAAAAGCACTAATCAATGCCTCACTAGGCTC
The DNA here is from genome assembly GCA_023935145.1 of Bretschneidera sinensis. Classification (NCBI taxonomy): domain Eukaryota; kingdom Viridiplantae; phylum Streptophyta; class Magnoliopsida; order Brassicales; family Akaniaceae; genus Bretschneidera; species Bretschneidera sinensis. The sequence continues at coordinate 108,865,054 of CM043697.1, forward strand.
ACTGGGCAAAAAATCGAGCGATACTTCTGCCTCAGCCTCTGATAAATACACACGTTTAACCAGTGTCTCAATCAACTAAATAAAAGAAACAAAAAAAAACCCACAAAAACAATAGTTTCAAAATCAGAAATACCCAAAAAAGAAACAGAAAATGAAGCTCACAAACACTGACCCTACCTCATTAAATGACGCAATTGATGACTCTGATTTTTCACAAACAGTCGGCAGAGCCTTACAAGAAACAGAGGAAGTTATTTTGCCGCTCCTTAGAGGTTCAATTGCTGCAGTGAAAAAGCAGTTTCGAGGATCGAGAACTGGGTGGTGAGTAAATGAGGAAAAAGAAATTTGTAAATACCGAGAAGATACAGCTCTTGCCATTAATACTGCACCAAAAAGGAAGTCAAATCTCTAAAAGCTCTAACTGCTTCCGTGTGTTAATCTTATTAGTGAGATCTAAGGAGTTTGATCTAAAATTATGCTATCCTGGAGACGATACGGAAATGGATGAGGAAATAAACCTAGCTGGCGGGTCGGATCGGGTCGGATAAGGGTAATTTTTCACGGGTTAAAATAAAATGGACCTAGGTGAAAAAAATGGGTCTTAAATAGGTTAATTTTTTTACATTTTAATCTATCTATTTTTTTGAGGGTAATCTCAAGTGTGACTCTTTAAAAAATTATTAATATCAAATCAAATAAATATTTTGTTTTGAAAATTAAAAATATTTTATTAATAATTTGATCTTATTATAACATGTTTATTACTTCATTTAACATACTCCAACGGGTATGCAATTCTACCCATATCAATTCTTGCATGTAAATGAAAATCGTTGAGTTCAATCTAAAAGGTCAATTCTTAATTTGCATCTGCAATGTCTGCTTATCATGTAACTATATAAATATTTTTTTACATAAAGAACATTTTTTTGGCTCAATGGAATAAATTAAAGTAATTCAATTGAAAATATTATCCTCATTCATGTTAAACAATTGAGAAAATATAATTGTATTTTACATGTTTCTGGAATAAAATGAGGCGATAAAAACATGTTTTTTAGGATGATACTTCACCACAAATGAAATCATATCACAAATCATAATATAAATTAAGCAAAAATATTATGCTTGACTTAAAATCATGAATCTCATTAGAAATAAGAACTTAGAGTGAGAGAGAAAAAAAGAATTGAAATTATTAACGCAACTTAAAAAAAATCTTAACTTACCGTTTGGTTAAAGTTTAACAAGTCATTCATTTAATCCACAGATAAACTCAATCTGATTTTGAATTTTACGAGGAAGGTCGGCTGCGAGTAAATTTTTAGTGGATCTATAAATTTATATCCATACTCACTTTTCTACAGGGGAAAAAAACGAGTTTAACATATTATGGTCAAAATTCTCACCTCTAATCCTCCTTAAATTTGTTTCTAAAATGGTAAAGTTATTTCTACCACAAATTGGGACACAAAAAATAGATATCCAGAGTTATAAGTGATTCGGACGATTACTAATAGAGTTATCCATAGCAAGTGATTTCATTAATGGCAAAATGATAATTTACTCAAATTACCAACCAAAACTTCCCAACAATTACTAACGGAGCTACCAGTGTAAAAAATACCCAAAAAAATTGGATGCATGTTTTGTAGTTCTCTTTTCTAAAAATGGAAAGAAAACATATAGCTGTTTTCAAATATTTCAAATCTCCAAAATAGCCTCACTCATACTAATATGAAAAGAAAGTGATTTATGAGGATAAAAATGTTAATTTAAAAAAATTTAAGGAAAAAAAAACTCATCTAAAACATGGCAAGGAATTTTCTCTTGGTTCTGCTTTCGAAATCTATGTGTATGTTTGGATTGTGGAGAAATTGAATGAAAAGAAAAGAAAGATATATTTTCCTTTATATTTAAAACTTAACGAAGAGATACACATACCTTTTTATTTTTTTATTCGTTCATTCTCTTCAATTGAAGCAGACAATATCTTTTTGCAACTTATGTTATTTTGTGTTTTAACAGCCTTACTTTACATTCTTTTACTTCTTTTTAACTCTATTTAATCAAGTATTTCTTTTCCATTGACTAATTTCACTAGCTATGTGTTCTGTGTTATGGAATTATAGTGTAAGGAAATATTTTTTTTCCTTACAGTTTTATTTTTAATAAAAACCACGAGTCAATCAAATTTCATTGTCAAAGTTTTAATTTTATATTACCAAACGTAGCATAATTTTTTTTTAATTAATTTCATAGTTTGTTGCCACCCCATTTCAATTGTCGGATGTAATCTCTATTTTCTTCATCATTTGCTATTTTTTTTGCAATTGCTGCTTTTGTAATTATATATGTCTTTGCATTTGAATGTGTGATTGTTTTTTATATTTTACATTTTCTTTCAAAATTTTAGATATTAAAACCCCAAAACAACATGCTTGTAAAATATAAAAAGGATGATGGTGTGCTTAACGCTAGAGTCCGATGGGCTTACTTTCCAATTCTTTTATAAAGATTCAAAAGTTATTTTAAAACAACTTTATATCAAAGTGTTGTAAAGTTAAATGTTATTTGATGTTTGGTAAAAAATTTGCTAAAAAAAACTAATTGATGTGTGTAGTAAATATATTGTAAAACTGCTTTTAAATGTTCATATTATTAAAAATGGTATATGAGTACTATTTAACTATTTGGATGTCTTTCTCTTATCAAATTGATTTTATTATTTGTACAATATAAATATATTAATTTTATTCACAATAAAATAATTAAAATAATAATATTTATTCATAATTAAATTAAATTAATAATAATATTTTTATTAAATAAATAAAATAATCTTTTAATAATCTCAATATTCTAATAATAATTAATGCATCATTATTAGATTTAAAATTTGATAAAAAGAATTATTAGTGATTTATATAGTAGTAAAGATGTAAATACTTTTTGTCACACAAGAGTAATTTAAGAATATAAATAATGTTAAAATTGATTTTGAAATTAAAAGTTATAAAACTCATCTGATTTTGGACCTAAATAACTTTTTTTAAAATCAATTTCGAATTCATAAAAAAACAAATTAAAAAGAGATATTTGATATAATTTCCATTTTTTTTGACAGCAATACGCGAATTTTCTGTAACCCTTCAAAACTCTGGATATGTGAATTTCTTTCAAACACAGTGTGTTAGTCACTAAAGATTTTTTTTTAATACAGTGTTCAGAACTGTGAAAGATCTTTTTTTTTTTTTTTTTTGGAGTGATTCTTGTTTGCTGATAAGATAAAGTTTTTTTTTTATATAAAATGAAAATTTGATGGATAATTTTTAAAATTTTTGTTAATAATATTCATAAATATTCAATTATCGTTATTAGCGAAGTTTCCAAACATTATAAATAAAATTTTTATCTGATGTAAAATTCTTGTTTTGTATTTGATGCAAACAAATTTTTTTCTTTTCTGAATTCAATTAAGAAATATAAATACATGAAGAAGAACAAAAAAAATAATTACGTATAAGACTAATTACACATCAAGTTTAAAAGAATACTTGATTTTTTGAGCTGTAATATAGTGTTTATAATTAACTCTAATTAATTTTATTCAAACACAACAAAAATTGAAAAGATATACAATCTTTCAAATAGTGCAAATAGTAATTCTTCCATACCCTCTCAGCTCAATCATTTCAGGGGAATGAAGGGCTGTGTGGTCCACCTGCGCTGCAAGTCCCACCATGCAAAACTGGCATTCCTCGAAAATTGGAGATAGCTAGAGAAATCATACTGACATGTTTTATCTGCAGTTTCATCAGTATTATTGGTACTAGCCCTAATTATTGTCTTCATAAGATGCTGAAAAAGAAATTGAAAATTGCCAGCTGAGGAAGATCTATCAATTCCAGCACCCTCGAGAAGATTTTCGTACTATGAACTTTATCAAGTAACAAATGGATTCAGTGAAGGCAACTTGCTTGATACAGGGAGTTTTGGCTGAGTATGCAAAGGGAGCCTTTCAGATGGAACAGATGTTACTGTAAAGTATTTCAATCTGCAATTAAATGGAGATTTCAAGAGTTTCCATGCAGAGTGTGGAGTTTTGTGCAATATTCGCCACCGAAATGTCCTGAAAACATAACTCTGGCCACTATCGGGAATATGGCACAAGGTGATGCCTTTAATTTTCAATCAGTAAATTCATTTTCTTTACACACGCACGTAAGCACATGCATATATTAGTTCTTGCGTAGATAATTAACTTTAAGCATTTTCATCTCTGCCATGAAACAGTATTGAATATTTTGATGATGGATTGCAGCGGATTTGGGTGAAATAGTCATTAACTCACACGGTAGTTCAAGTTATAGATTCCAATTTTCTGAGGGAAGAGGAAGAATATTTTGCAGCTAAGAAGGATTGCATATCATCCATTATGCAATTGGCCCTAGAATGTTCAGTAGATTTACCAGAGGAGAGGATTAATATGGAAGACGTTCTTGCTTCTCTCAAGAAGATCAAAACAAAGTTTGCGAAGGATGTTGAGTGGGATTAGTATGAGAGGATTTGTGACTGCTTATAGTTCTGAAAACATTGTAGTTATTCAACCCCATGTCAAAAGGGCTGTAACTAGAAATTAAACTAGTATGTATGTGAAGTATATTACCTACAATGAAGTGCTGATAGGTTTAGGTATATGACTACTCAAGATTATGATGAATGTTAGATTACTCATGCATTATATAACCACCTTCTTTATCTGTTTATTCAGTTTGCCGTGATGCAGTGATCATACCAATAGAACTCAAAATTGTATTCAAACCACAAACACAACCCTCCATAACAAGGGAAAAAAGAAAAAAAGAAAAATATCTTGTCTTTTTCAGGTGGTCACTAGTAAACCCAACTTGAAATCTACCTACAAATTCCAGACCAGAATTATAAAATCTCTCAATTTGGATGAATCTATATTTTTCGTTTTGGTTCGATTCTATTAAATTATGAGGCTCTCTTATCACTCTACTTCCATAAAATATCAAAGAAAGTAGCAAAACATTGATGATTGTTTAATTAAAAAAACACAGATTAATGATTTTTTTTAAGGAAATATCATATTCTGGACCCACTTCAAAATATTAGACTTTCGTGTTAGAAATTAGCTCTCCTTGTGTAGAATTTATATGCAAGAGAGATTATTAATTTGATAAGATTGATGGATGCTCTCAACTGGGTTGTCCTCTGTTTATTCAGTTTGCAGTGATGCAGCTAGAATTGCTGGTAACATGTCTTTATTTTCCCCTGTATTTGACTCATAATGCTTCTTTAATTTTATACATGTTTGAATTAAATCTTGTCTTTGTAAATATTGCAAGAGCTAATGAATCAAACCCAGTGATATTTCTACTTTCTTATGTTCTCTATGAAGCTTATAAAATCTGTAGTTCTTTTCCTTAAGTTTTCTTTTTCTTGGTTCTTATTTTCCTTTTGTTGTTGGTCAGCATTAGTTTTAGACGTTTCTCAAAGATGATTATAGAATCTAAAATTTGATGGTTATTATGAATAATTTGGCTGGTAGTTAGTTTACATTGGGCATGACTTCTTGTTATTGTTTTGTCAGCTTTTAAAACTGAATTATTATTTGCTCTTTTGTTCTGTTTTCTGGGAAAACGGAGGAAAAGAAATAGAATTAACTAATTTAGCATATATTTATGCGAAAGTTTTCATTTTTCCCCCAGAATCAAGCAGTACTGAGAATCTAACTAACATTTGGTGGAAAACAAAGAATTTGCTGCAGTGATTATAATTCATGACAATTCTGCTACAATAACATTTGGTTGTGAAGTTTCTTAACACTCATCTGTAATTAATATAAAACATGTTACAATAACTTCAAAAACATCTTTTGGCATGAATATAAAAATAATTTATTTCTTCAGTACCTATTTTGGAGACTAACGCAAAAATCATGCTCATCATATAACCACCTTTACCATATTGTAAAAATCATACTCATTAGCCAATTCATTAATATCTCTCACTATCACATTGCAACGTAGAATTCATTTCAATTCATGATAAAAAAAACTGAAATTCATTATAAATAATTTTTAATCACCCTTTAAACTCATTCTTTTTTTGATTTAATTGTTGACATGATTTGCAACTGTGTTATATTTTGCAGCAACAACAATATTGTTCTTTTTTACCATAGCCTCAATCAAACAAAACTTGTTCTACGATAGAGATATAATTTTAGTGGGATTATGGCTAAATTTCAATTTTACGAAGTGATATTTAATTGATATATTTAATTAGAGAGGGATTTGTCTAGAAAGGACAAGAGGAGAAAAAATAGACTTTCATCAAACGATATGTTTTATTCTACTAAATGCATGGGTAATTTTGTCAAATAAATAAATTTATTATAACCTTAACAATTAGTGCTAGGGCAATATTGCCACCCATATGAAAATATTTATTTTGGAGACTATGAAAAAACCATGCTCATCATATTACTGCCTTTACCATATTGTTGAAATCATGCTCATCAGCTAATCTCCTCTTCATTCGTTTTTCTTTCAGGATTTAACACAACCAAAAAACTGTGCATATGTTTATTGGTTTTTTTTTTTTATTTATTGAATTTTGATAATTTTTTGTGGTTCAATTATCAGAAAAAGTAAGAGCTACTTTTAAGAATTTTGACCTCTAATTTTGCAAATTCTAAACAAGCTAAAAAATTTGAGTATCTCGCTTTGACTTTTAATTTTGTAAATTTTAACGAAATTAAATCGTAACGAAATCGGATCTGTAATATCATCATTCAATAAATATTATATTTTTTATAGTTTCCATTTCTTGAGTACGTGAAAAAAAAAAAGTAAAAAACACAAACCCATAAAATGGTATAAAAAAATTATACATGTGATGCTTTTTTCAATTCCTCATGAATAATTGGGTTGAAATTAATATAAACCTTTGTAATAAGGCTGATGTTGCTATCATTATAATCTAAAAAGAGAAAAGAAAACGGTGAATTATAAGGTCAACTAAATTAAGATGGAAAGAGAAAGAGATACGTGTTGGTAATAATTTCCCTTGGTTTGCGCTGATGAATATAATATATAGTACTCCGTAATTATAATCTTATTTCACGTCAAGTTTCTTGATTATGACATCCATAGATTACTATATATATCTAACAATATTAATTGTTTAACAAGTTTTGCGGTTCAATACCTACCAACCTTTTCCTTCTCCTTATCCTTTGGTTTAATGGCATAAATGATTGTATTGTGACTGTTTTTTATTCAACCAAATTACTATATATTATTAATTGTTGATGTTGATTAACCAAACAATTGTGCCCATAAAAAACATAGAAAAACTATTAGTCGATAGAGAGATTGTATTTCTGAGAGACTCTTTGATGCTTAAGTCAATATATCAAAATAAAAAAATAAAAAAATTGTATTTTATCTGAGAAATGACAGAATCTCCCTTTGTATAGTACTTGCAGGTTGAGTTTGTTACGAAAAATAAAGACAAGGTTATCAGACGCAATAGCTGTAATAATATCATGATTTACTTAGGTTTAATGTCGAACGTCATTCATATGTAAATGTCGTGGAATGATTATGTAGACTGAGGTTTCAACCCAAGAGGAGGGGTGAATTGGGTTTTTAAAAACTTTTGCGGAATAAACACAAGTTTATAAAAACATATAATTGACAAGTAATTTAAACAAGTAATGTGTTGTAATTAAAGAGTTTACGGAGTAGAGAATGCAAACACAGTTTATAGTGGTTCGGCAATATCGGATTCGTTCCGACCCTATGTCTACTCTCTTCAAGGAACTCCTTGAAGTAATCCACTAAGAAAACTTAGTCGCACAACTTCACTGGTGTTGCACAAACCGTACACAAGCAATTTACGGGTGTTGCTTAAACCGTACAATCCCCTTCCTCTCGGAAGTATTCCCCTTCCTCTTGAAAGTATCCCCTTCCTCTCGGAATTAATCCCCTTCCTTTCGGAAGTAATCCTTTTACAAAAGATGTTGTAAAGTAAATGGTAAAGAGACAGCAAATGAAAGCTTATACAACTGAAATGTCTCTCTTTCAAAGTAAAGCTTGAAGAAATGGCTCAATAAGAATATTTCAAAGCTTTTTGTGTTTCAAAGAGTATAACAACTTGATTGTGTGAGTTCAACTCTTTTTGAATATGTGCAGCACTCTATTGAATGCTCAATAGAATGGGTTTAAATAGTCATAAAAAAATATGGCCGTTTGGACTTTAATTTGAATCTTAAAGATCAGCTTTTCGGGTCCAACGGTCATATTTTTTGAACTATCAGTCGACTGGATTGAGAGACCAGTCGACTGAGTTCACTTAAAATTACCCGTTTTCAAACCTTCTGGGGTACCAGTCGACTGGTACATATCATCCAGTCGACTGGGGACTTACTGTCCATTTTACTAGTTGATTGGTATGACTGACCCAGTCGATTGGGGATTATTGTCCTATATACCAGTCGACTGGTATATGTACCCAGTTAACTGGATTGGCTTGCAATCCAGTTTTTCTGTTTTTAAACTTAAAACGTTTGTTTTAAAAACATCGGTTTTAGAAAACCTTTTGTGTTCGAGCCATTGAACAAGCTATTACAATGTACAAGTGAGACTTACATTTTGTTTAATATCTTAAACCTATGCTAGTTCTTCAGTCTTCACTTGATAGAAAGATTCGGTTCGAGTTCTTGCACTTTGATCCTTGGTTGAATGCGTTTGATGCTTACTACACTTAACTTGAACTTGTTAGTGAAATAACAGTTGTGTTTTGTCATCATTAAAATACGGGTGAGGGTCAACAATCTCCCCCTATTTGATGATGACAAAACTAATAATGAGAAAACAGTTTAAAAAGCTAAGTGTTAGGATTTTGAGAAAAATCGGACAGAGTCTCCTCTATTTTTCAAGTAAAACCACTCTGTAAACGAGCAAATGCAGTTTATATAAATATTTCAACCAAACATAATCAACTCAACCAATCAATGAATCATTTTAAATAGGCTTAGGAGCAGTGCTCCCCTTAAATCTATGTATTGGTTTCAGTTTACTTAGATTTTCTCGTTTTTCTCATTTTTCTCTCCCGTTTTGACAACAGCAACCAAAAGGGCCAAAAATTGAAAATAAGCTATTTTTCCACTACAGTCACCTAGAGTATGATTAAACAAATTTGTACGCGAAAATTTGGCTTCATTCGGAGTTCGGAAGCCTTCCTAGGAAGAATTGAAAGTTTTCATACAAGTATGATCAGTTTCAGAGCATTTTAGTGAGTAAACGTAGTTTAAAACTATGCAAACATATCACAAATAGCTTAAATAGATGTATGAAATATATCTAAGGTAAACAGAACATCATATACATAAAGTCGGTACATAAATGGGCTTCGCAGAGCCATATATAGGACAGGAATACAAAAAAAAAGTCTGTACTATATAGTAAGAACTGGAAAATCATTATATACATCGAAAATATCAAAGACTCAAGGTGCGGGAGAGTCCGATACATCTCGAATAAGATCCTTAATCTCTGCTAGGGAGCTCTCGATGAAGCTCGAAATCGTCCCGTAAATGCTCGATGGAGGAGCTCAAAGTCTGAAACCTGGACTGCATGGTCAGCTGGAGGCTTGTGATGGCCTGAAGTAGATCGTCATACTCAGCCTGACCAGTGCTCGAGTCACCAATGGGAGGTGCTCGGGTATCCGTGTCCATCTCAGCAGCAACATCAGCAGCATCCTCCTCATCCTCATCGTCGCTCTCATCCTCTCGGATCCGTAAGCGCTTCCCAGCCTTCGGATAGAGGAAACCGTCATGAATTGTACATCCCATCTTCTTCAGTGATGAGATGTTGATGATGTCCGTCGGTCCGATATCCTGAGCCTCGGAGGCAGGCAGAGGTACCCGGTAGTGCTGGAGTATGAGCGTAATGAGCATCCCGTAAGGTAGACACCGGGAATTGCTCGATTCGCCGTTTATCATGTTGGCGAGCAGCAGAGGATATATATTGAAGTAGTGCCAGTTTTAAGGCACCAAATCAATACCGTATCTATCTTGGATAGATACCCTCGAGTCTCGAGTCTCGGATGGATGGTCCAACTTACAATCAGCTGAAATATCTTCGAGTCAAGGGGCATATCACTACATGTATGAAATGTAGTGGGTCTGTACACATAGTTAGGGTCTCCCCTGACTATCTGACAGGCCATCTCGACATCGAAGCTGTCTGGCTATCCATCCAGACTCTACTGGATTCCCCTTACAAGGATCTTCAGTATGCTCACGAGGAGGTCATTGTTGAACTCAAACTCCACACCACTGACTCTGGTTCTGAATCTCAGAGCAAGAGGACTGGATTTCACCAAGTTCGCGTAGAACTGGTGAATCAGTCGTGGGTAGTATTTTTCATGCACTTTGACCAGTGGGGTCAAGTGAGTTGCCTCAAAGGTTGGCAGAATATCGAAGTTGCCATGACGAATAAAGTTGAAATCGATAACTCTACCCGTCATGATCTTCTTGTGACGGATTACAACATTATACCTTGCATGTGCAGACGGACTGGAAAACAGAGTCTCTTCGAGCTCTGTTCTGGGCGTCTTGCTTGACGAGCCCGCTACACCCTTCCTCAATGACTCTAATACTGAGGGTTTTGTAGATCTTGGCCTTTTAGGCGCATTTGGTCCACTTGTTGTGAATTTAATACGGATTCTTTCGGTCATTTTGAGAAATTTAGAGTTTTTGGGTAAAAGAGATTTTTGAGAAAATAAGAGATTTTAACCGTAGAAAGTTAAAAATCTCGTTATGGATGAGTAGATCGGTGTGTTTAGATGAAGTTTGGATAGTTTTTAGATCAAATGGGTGAAAAATTCTAGAGAGAGAAAGTTAGGTTGATTGAAAATGGTGTAAAAATCAGAAGAAAAAAAATGAACAGTCTATATATAGAATCGCGATACCAGTGGACTGGGTTGTGATACCTGTCGACTGGGTCCCTTTGAAAAGATGAACAGTTTTCATACCAGTCGATTGGAAAAACGTACCAGTCGGCTGGGTAAACTGCCAGTGAGTTACCAGTCGATAGGGCTATCTTTACCAATCGACTGGATGACAGCTGAATTTCAAAAAATTGGCTCCAAACAGGGACTACAGTTACCAGTCGACTGGATAAGAATTATCAGTTGACTAGAATATTTGGCAGAGACTTAGCAGTCGACTGGGTAAGATTTACCAGTCGACTGGAAGAATAGGCAGTGACTTACCAGTCGACTGGAACAGATTTACCAGTCGACTGGACCCTTAGAAAAAATTTCAGTCTTTAAATTTTAGCACGAAATTTGTTTATATATGACATTCTTTGAGTGAGGGAGATATTTAAACAAGAATTAATACTTTTTCACTCGATGTCAATCATGTATATGATGAATGAAGGAGCAATTAGATATTCAGTTTATCAAGATCCAGCAATCCCATCAACATTCTAATCTTACAAAAACTAGCTTCACTTAGGGGTTTTGTAAGAATGTCAGCTATTTGATCTTCTGACGGTATGAATTCTAATCTTATATCACCTTTTTTAGCATGGTCTCTTAAGAAATGATGTTTGATTTCTATGTGTTTGGTTCTAGAGTGCTGAATAGGGTTCTTGGTTAGGTTGATAGCACTAGTATCATCACAAAATATTGGGATGTCTTTGAGGTTCATGCCATAGTCTTCTAGTTGTTGTTTCATCCATAGCACTTGGGCACAACAACTTCCAGCTGCAACATATTCCGCCTCAACGGTTGATAATGCAACGAAATTTTGTTTCTTGGAAAACCAAGAAGTTAATATTGCACCTAAGAATTGGCATGTTCTACTTGTGCTTTTTCTATCTAACCTACATCCAGCAAAATCAGCATATGAATATCCTACAAGCTCAAAAGATGAATCTATAGAGTACCATAATCCTATGGTCTGGGTTCCTTGTAGATATCTAAGGATTCGTTTTACTGCAACTACATGTGATTCCTTAGGATTAGATTGAAATCTAGCATACATGCATACACTGAACATTATATCAGGTCTACTTGCAGTCAAATAAAGCAAAACACCTATCATGCTTCTATAATATTTAGTATCTACAGATTTACCTCCTTTATCAAGATCGAGTTTTGTAGTTGTGCTCATAGGAGTTCCAAGCGGCTTTGAGCTTTCCATCCCGAACCTCTTTAGTAGGTCCTTAGTGTACTTTGATTGATTTATGAAGATGCCTCCTTTAAGTTGTTCGATTTGTAGTCCAAGGAAGTAGGTAAACTCTCCCATCATGCACATTTCAAATTCACCTTGCATGCACTTTGCAAACTCTTGACACATAGATTCATTAGTAGCACCAAATATAATATCATCAACATATATTTGGACTATTAAAGTGTCATTTTTGTGAGTTTTTGTGAAGTGAGTTATGTCTATTCTACCTCTTACAAAATCATTATTGATCAAAAATTTATTTAGTCTTTCATACCATGCCCTTGGAGCTTACTTCAACCCATATAGAGCTTTAGAAAGCTTGTGGACATGATTTGGAAGACTAAGATTTTCAAAACCAAGAGGTTGCTCAACATAAACCTCTTCTTCTATAAAGCCATTTAAAAAAGTACTTTTGACATCCATTTGAAATAACTTGAACTTATTAAAGTATGTAAAGGCTAATAACATTCGAATAGCTTCTAATCTAGCTACGGGAGCATAGGTCTTATCAAAGTCTATTCCTTCTTCTTGATTATATCCCTTAGCAACTAGTCTAGCCTTATTTCTAGTTACTATTCCATTTTCATCCATCTTATTTCTATATACCCATTTTGTTCTAATTATTGAATGATTCTTAGATCTTGGAACAAAATTCCAAACCTTGTTTCTCTCAAATTGATTTATTTCTTCTTGCATGGCAATAATCCAATCATTATCCTTTTCTGCTTCTATAAATGTCTTAGGTTCTACTTGAGACAAATAGGCTACATAATTGCAAATATTTCTAATAGAAGAGCGAGTTCTTACCCCTTGTGAAGGATCACTAATTACTTGATCAATCAGGTGATAGTTCACATACCTCCAATCCTTAGGAAGACCATCCTCTTGTTGGCTTGTAGATGGTTGGTCCAAATTATGAGTTTCTATCTCTTCATTTGTTTGAGTTGGACTCTCATTTGGGTCAAAAATGGGAGTAGGAGTTTCTGTTCTTGGAATGAAATATGCATCATCAATAAGGGAAACTTCTCTACTACTAATTGGGTTAGACTCATCAAGAGTTACATGAACAGATTCTTCTACTACTAGAGTTCTCTTATTGAAAACTCTATAAGTTTTACTAGATGTGGAATATCCTAAAAATATCCCTTCATCGGTCTTAGAATCAAATTTACCAAAGTTAGTTTTATTGTTATTTAGGATGAAGCATTTACAACCAAATGTACGAAAATATGAGATATTAGGCTTTTTACCTTTCCATAATTCATATGGAGTTTTATCAAGCATAGGTCTAATTAAAATTCTATTTAAGATATAGCAAGAAGTGTTCACGGCTTCAGCCCAAAAATATTTTGGTAAACTATTTTCCCAAAGCATTGTTCTTGAAAATTCTTCTAGAACTCTGTTTTTCCTCTCAACAACTCCATTTTGTTGAGGAGTTCTAGGAGCTGAAAAGTTGTGATTAATTCCGTTTTCATCACAAAATTTTGAAAAGCTTTGGTTTTCAAATTCTTTTCCATGATCACTTCTTATGCTTGAAATACAAATTCCTTTTTCATTTTGAACATTTTTGCAAAAGTTTTCAAATCCTTTGAAAGCTTCATCCTTGTAAGCAATAAAAATAACAAAGGTATATCTTGAATAGTCATCAACAATACAAGAGCATATTGATGGCCACCTAGACTAATGGTACTTATTGGACCAAACAAGTCCATATGCAGAAGTTCCAAAGGTCTAGTAGTTGAAACTACATTCTTTGATTTAAAAGAAATCCTAGTTTGTTTTCCCATTTGACAAGCATCACATACTTTGTCTTTTTCAAAATTGATTTTGGGGAGTCCAATGACTAAATATTTTCTTGAAATGATTTTTAGCAAGTCCATGTTCACATGACCAAGCCTTTTATGCCATAGCCAAGGATTTTCACTAATGGCAAGAAAACATTTTTCATTTTCGAAACACAAGGATTTCAAATCAACTATATAGATATTTTCATGTCTATGGCCAACAAATCTGATCTTGTTACTCTTAATGTCTATAACTAGACAATGAAAGGTCTCAAATGTGACTTTGTTGCCTTTGTCACACAGTTGACTAATACTTAATAAATTTGGCTTATGGCCCTGTACTAGCAGTACATTATCTATGGTTGAGAAATCATTACCAACTTTTTCATACCCAATGATCTTTATTTTTGTGTTGTCTCCAATGGTGACGAATCCACCATCTCTTAGAGTTAGCTCCTTGAATACACTTTTATCACCGGTCATGTGCTTTGAGCATCCACTGTCAAGGTGCCAACAGTTACCTTTCTCCTTGGTGTGAAGACATATCTACATCACACAAGGATATACAATCGCACTCTTAGGTACCCAGAATTTCTTGGGTCCTTTGGAGTTAGTCCTTGAAAATACGGTTCCTTTAGGGACCCATACTTTCTTAACAGTATATGGTGTTCTATATACATGTTGATGATGCACAAATCTAGGATAATAGTTATGATATCTTATATGTGCATGCTTATTATGCTTAGGATATGAGTTCCTAGGATACATGTTTATATTTTGAGTATTATGAATATGCATGTCATTTCCAGAAAATGTATGATTATTATTTCTAGGATACATCCTTGTATGCACACTATTTCTAGGATGATGGCAACTCCTAGGATATATATATATATGTGCAGTGTGCATATTTTGATTATACATATTGTTCCTAGAATGCACATAATGATTATTCCTAGAATGAGTATTAGCATACATATAAGCATGAATATTTCTAGGATGCTTCATTCTTGTATAAACATTAGAATTGGTATTTCTAGACTTGCTAGCATTTATAGAGGGAGTGCTTTTAGCTTTGCTAGAGGTCTTAGAAGTAGAAGCTTTATTCACACACGAGGCTTTAATGAATAAAGTCTTTTTTGATGGCTTGCCTCCTGGAGAGTATCATAATCCAGATTTTCCTCCACTTAATCTTTGGCAAGAAAGCACTTCATCAAAATTTTCTTTTCCAAGCATAAGCCTAGATATAGTGTCATTCAATTCTAATATCTTATTCTTTAAATTCTCATTTTCATCTTTGAGGAAATCTTGAGAAGCATTATAAAGCAATAATGATAGTTTATCTTTTTCTTCTCTAAGACTCATCATCTCTTTAGAAAGAGATAAAATCTATTTCTTAAGAGTTGAGTTTCTAGAATCAAATTTCTTCAATACATCATGCATTTCATTTATTACTTCTAACAGTTCTTCACTACTAGAGACAATTTTATTTTTAGAAGAAGGAGAAGATAATACCTCATTTTCATCCTCGATTGCCATAAGATATAGGTTGGTAATTTCCTCGTATCCAACTTCGTTGTTCGAGAATTCTTCTTCTTCGTCATCACTCCAAGTGGTTGCTATCATGACTTTCTTCTTGAAGTTCTTGTATGGTTTATTTGAAGCCATACAGTTAGCCCTGATGTGACCAGGTTTCTTGCAGCCATAACACATAAGTGGTTCCCTTTTTGAGGTGGGATCCTTTGTGTAAGGTTTCTTGCTTTTCTTCAAGAACCTTTGAAACCGTTTGGTGATTAAGACCATTTTACCATCTTCTTCACTGCTCTCCACTTCTTCTTCCGATTCTATTTCTTTGTTACTCGTAGAAGCTTTGAGAGCGATTACCTTTTTCTTCTTCTCATCTTCATTGACAATGGGAGTCATTTCTTCCATCTCATATGTCAATAGAGACCCGAGAAGTGTCTCAACATCAAGTTTGTCGAGATCTTTGGCCTCTGTGATGGTCGTCTTCTTTGCTTTCCAGGTAGGTGGCAAATATCTTAATATTTTTCTTGTCAGTTCAAACTCCTCAATGTTCCTACCAAGAAGTTTCAAACCATTAACAATAGTTGTGAAACGTGAGTGCATTTGAGAAATTGTTTCGTTAGGAGACATTCTAAAAGATTCATATTCAGAAACTAGCATATAGATTTTTGATTTTTTAACTTCATTAGTTCCTTCATATGTAATTTGCAGTTTATCCCATATCTCCTTAGCCGAAACACAAGCTGAAATTTTATTGTATTCATATATATCTAAAGCACAGTGTAAGATACTTGTAGCTCTATTATTGAGAGACATCATTCTACAGTCCTTGTCATTATACTCAGTTTTGAGTTTAGGTATTGTAGTATTAATTTCTCCAATAGTTATTTCCTTTGAAGGAATTCTAGGTCCTTCTTCAATGACTCTCCACAGATTATAATCTTGTCATTCGACAAAGATTTTCATTATGTTTTTCCAATAGTTGTAGTTGGAGCCATTGAACAAAGCAAGCCTAGTATAAGAGTGTCCCTCATAATAGCTATTTGCTACCATCGGATCAACTCAAGGACATTAAGCCTAAAATTGAGAACGAAGCTCTGATACCAGTTGTAGACTGAGGTTTCAACCCAAGAGGGGGGGTGAATTGGGTTTTTAAAAACTTTTGCGGAATAAATACAAGTTTATAAAAACATATAATTGACAAACAATTTAAACAAGTAATGTGCTGTAATTAAAGAGTTTAAGGAGTAGAGAATGCAAACACAGTTTATAGTGGTTCGACAATATCGGATTCGTTCCGACCCTACATCCACTCTCTTCAAGGAACTCCTTGAAGTAATCCACTAAGAAAACTTAGTAGCACAACTTCACGGGTGTTGCACAAACCGTACACAAGCAACTTACGGGTGTTGCTTAAACCGTACAATCTCTTTCCTCTCGGAAGTATCCCCTTCCTCTCGGAAGTAATCCCCTTCCTCTCGGAAGTATTACCCTTCCTCTCGGAAGTATCCCCTTCCTCTCTGAAGTAATTCCCTTCCTTTCGGAAGTAATCCCTTTACAAAATATGCTATAAAGTAAATGGTAGAGAGACAGCAAATGAAAGCTTATACAACTGAATGTCTCTCTTTCAAAGTAAAGCTTGAAGAAATGGCTCAACAAGAATATTTCAAAGCTTTTTGTGTTTCAAAGAGTATAACAACTTGATTGTGTGAGTTCAACTCTTTTTGAATATGTGCAGCACTCTATTGAATGCTAAATAGAATGGGTTTAAATAGTCATAAAAAAATATGGCCGTTTGGACTTTAATTTGAATCTTAAAGATCAGCTTTTCGGGTCCAACGGTCATATTTTTTGAACTACCAGTCGACTGGGTCGAGAGACCAGTCGACTGGGTTCACTTAAAATTACCCGTTTTCAAACCTTCTGGGGTACCAGTCGACTGGTACATATCATCCAGTCGACTGGGGACTTACTGTCCGTTTTACCAGTCGACTGGTATGACTGACCTAGTCGATTGGGGACTTACTGTCCTATATACCAGTCGACTGGTATATGTACCCAGTCGATTGGGTTGGTTTGCAACCCAGTTTTTCTGTTTTTAAATTTAAAACATTTGTTTTAAAAATATCGGTTTTAGAAAACTTTTTGTGTTTGAGCCATTGAACAAGCTATTACAATGTACAAGTGAGACTTACATTTTGTTTAATATCTTAAACCTATACTAGTTCTTCAGTCTTCACTTGATAGAAAGATTCGGTTCGAGTTCTTGCACTTTGATCCTTGGTTGAATGCGTTTGATGCTTACTACACTTAGCTTGAACTTGCTAGTGAAATAACAGTTGTGTTTTGTCATCATTAAAATACATGTGAGGGTCAACAGATTATAATGTGGTTGACCAGAATATCTTAAAGTTAGGGTTTAGACATGAAAATACCATTTTACCCACGACATGTGTATGGATGTGATTGGTCATTGGATTGATCTTGTGAACTTACGATTTAACCTTCGAAAGATGTTATGGGATTATAATATGGTTAACCAAAATATCTTAAAGTTAGAGCTTAGGCCAGAAAATACCATTTTACCCACGACATGTGTATGGATGTGATTAGTCATTGGATTGATCTTGTGAACTTACGCTTTAACCTTCGAAAGACGTTATGTGTCAATACGTCATTGATGCATTGAAATTATCCTACATCATTAATTTTTTTTCTTTTTTCTCCTGGTCGAAGTGTTGATAAGATAATTTGAGCACACATGACATAACTCATTTAAAGGAACAATAAATACTTTTAACACGTGCGATAGTCAAATTTGTGTTGTATCTGGGAAATGATAAGATCTCCCATTTTTTTTTTTAATTTTTGAAGTTAATTAGAAGGGGCCTAAATATCACATTTCATATAAATTATAGATCTCTGTGAAAATTAAATTGGGATATTAATTTTGACATCGTTGCTAATTGCTAAACCAAATAAGGCCTCAAATTATTTGGTGTGAACTTTAAACAAGAAAGGGCCCAATTCAATTTTGATTGACCTTGGTAGCTTAACCTAATTTTATCCAGAGACCCATATGGAAAGTATATATAAATAACAAGTACAAATTTACCTTTTAACTATTCAAACATTTCAATGCAATTTTTTTTCTTTCTCAAGCAATAGGTATTTTTCTTTCAATTTTTTTAATTTGTATACCAAATAAATAATAAATTGCCATAACAAAATCATGTAATTCTACCATTTATCCAACCACAACATTAATCAAAAAACTCACATTGAACTGTTTAAATAGTTGAATGTTAAAATTATTAAATCTAAAAACAAAATACCAAAATAAAACTCTCAGCCCAAGATAAAATAAAAAACACAAAAACAAAAGAACTATCTGTATAGATTCATACTCCTATAACAGTTCACTTTCAAGGTGATTTGTTATTCAGAACAGTTTGTCCAAGAATTTGGTTTGAGAGCCAAAAAGCACATAAACTTCTCATTTATATTAAGAAAAAATCAATTAAACCATGTTTCATAGTACATTGAAAGCTTTACAAGCAGTTTAATTGGTGCTACCTAAACATCAAAAATGAGAACAGCAAAGTCAGCTTAATCATTACTTTCTGTGATCAGGGTTCCTATATAAATGAAAATACAAAACCATGAATGTTTTCATCTTTTTTAAAGTACAGCAATGGTTTCTAACCCACACGACTACTCCCCTTCAACCCACATGACGACAACTCTCCTTATTCATAAGGGAGTCACTCACTTGAGGATTCGACTCTAGAACTTGGAAGGCACCAAAGTGCTTTCAAACTTGCAGCAACAACCAATAAGCCACTCAACTTACAAAGATATGACATAACACATCAGCCATGCATTCGCAGTATGACCAAAGGCCTCAATTATTCCAAAATGACTCTTATGAGTTAAGTCATCCCTGAAGAACAAAATTGGCAAAATTAAAACTACCAAAAAGATACTACCACAACATAAGAAGAAATAGGAAAGTGAATAGTGCCACTTACAGTTACCAAAGAAAAATGGACTTCAACCTTCTGCCACAACAGAAATGCCTCACATGGATGCATAAGCAGCAGAAACTTCTGCTTAAATATTGATCAAGATTTAAAATTTGCGTGGTGTTACTGCAGTCTTCTCGTTACTTTGTACATAAGCAAATTGGCTAAGATCCACTCCAACAGATGACCTTCAATGATGGAAACCAATCATAGATGATAATGCTACTAATAAAATTTAGAAGGGTAATAGAATTTGGCATCAGGGTTTTAATTATATTACCTACTGGGACAAGTGTTTCGAACATCTTTCAGAGGAGCACGGAGACTATTAGCACGAGAACCAGAGAAAGAGCATCGAAATGGTGATATCACTGAAACAAATCTTTCTACTAATTTTTCTGCTATGTCAGAATAATGGCTTAAATGTGAAATGTCTGATCCAAACTTTACTACTTCAGTTTTCATCTCAGTAAATGTTTTGTTGATGTTAGGATCACAAAATCCTACAGGTGAATGAATATATAAAACATATTAAATGTCTGCTCTTTTGTATAGTATGCAACAATGACAGGCATTATGAGCCTAGCAACAACAAAATAAGACTAGTTCACTTTATCAACTTATGGCCGAAGATGGTATATGAATATTCATCGTCCCTCAATTGATGCATATTCTTTTTTACATGGCATCTTAATGTAAATTGTTCCCTTGGTAAAAAATCTTACAAAAATGAGATTCCTTACCAAAGCAAGAATCCAGAAAAGCGAAGAAACACAAAAGAAAGGAAGAAAAAAATGAACCAATCACAATATACATATAAAAACTTCCCCTCTGGTGTTCATCAAAAAAATTTGACTATGCGTGTGGAATCTGAACCATAAATAAATGAGTATAATCAGACCATCGTAAGGCTCCAAAGCAATCATCAACTTAAATTAAAAAAATTATACAAAAAGAAGGAAAGTTTAATATGATCAGACAATCAGTACCCACTCAAATAATCAGATCAACTTGTAAATCTGCTAATAAATATTTTCTGCGTTCAATAATTAATCTATATACATAGCTTGATAAGCCAAATAACAGAGTTCCAGTTTGATGAAAAGAAAGTATATCAATTGATAAGTAAAATTTACTTCCCAAAATAAGTCAACTACTGTGTAATTAGTACATACCATTATCATGAAGAGATGAGTTTGTGCGCATATGCTTGGGATTCACATTTTCCTGAAGCAATTAAAAGAAATAAAACGCGTAACTATTTAAATAAAGTAGTACCAAAACATAAGACATGCACAAAGTCAATACACCTACAGTTTGAGCAGTGTCATCTGGGGAGGTCTTCCTTTTCCCAGTTGTCCCCTTAAAGTAACTACTCCCAGAAGTAACATTCTCAAGTATATCAATGGTAGCATCATCCTGGACAAAGATCTTTTCTTGTTTATCATTCTGATTATTCTTGCTCACTTGCTTATGCTGAAAATATGAACTCCTTACAATAACTTTCCTGCTCTCTGTTCTTATTTTTCTCTCAACTGCATCAGCAACATTCTTATAGTCATGTTCTTTATGTGATGCTAGACAAGGTTTATGTATTGAATTCCCAGATTGAAGCAGTAAAGCAGTTTGTGGACCTATGCTCCCTGATGCTACATCCTCACCATGCCTTGGAGATTCTGAATAGTCAGGAACTTTGGGAGAAGATTCATTTTCGACCTATAGAAAAGAAAGAAAGAAGGACAAGAAGGGTTCAAGAGCCAATATCAATTGCAGTTTGTCTTTGCTCCAATTAGTATCACTTACGAAGTTGTTTGCAAGAGACACATCGCCTGAATTTTCGGAGTCAAATGAGGACACCAATGAATCATTTGCTTCACAAGAAGCAGGCTCCCCAGTTATGGGTTCGTCAGGACTGTTAGAAGATTTGCCTGTTGGACTTGGATGCTTCGGTGACACCCGAGGGGCCCTAAATTTTCTCTTTGCCTCAAGAGATGCAAAGCCTGTTAAGTGTTAAGGACCACTGAATTACAAAAGTTGCAAAACACAATAAGAACTGTGAGGAAGGCAATCAGTAAAATATTGATAAAAATGCTGCCATGGCCGCATCACCATTATTAAAAAAAATATTTATCCAATATTATTTAGGACTCTATCTTTTGGTTACAAGCCCTTTTTCTGCCATGATAGTCAATTTAAGGCATGCTGGCACTAGGTTCAACCTGAAAACCTGCCATTTCAACCTTTGCTGGTGGCAGTAGAACCATCACAAATGACTAATAGATTTCTCCAAAAATCAGAATAGGACATGCAAACTTATCATGGTTCGAAGGACAATAAAGTTTTGTCTAGTTTGCCAAACACGCGAGTGCGAGTGCGAGCACGACACACACACACATAAAGAGCAGGAGAACTTGAAATATTCCTGTATGCAATGATGCTGCCTGCCTGTGTTCCCTTCTTGTTCTGAAGAATGAAGTAAACAATAGTCTGCCACATGATACTTGAGAGATTTCATAAACTGAAAGAAAGCAAATAAGTTTTCTAATAAATGACATACATTTGAAAAACAAACTAGAATAGTCAAAGATAAGAAAAGTGATATCAGTGGATACAGAAATACTTGGTCAGGAGATTCTTCTGCACAGGCAAATCTAGCTTTTTCCTTTGACTGTCAATTTTGCAACTTTTGAGATGGGAATTACTACTGAGCACTAGTTGAGAACTAACATTTTCACCCTGTTAGTTCAAAGAAGAAAGAGAAGATTCAAACACAATTAGTGAATAAGAAACTATAACTCCTTTCAGAAAAGAAAAAGGCGAAACAGTTTAGCAAAGTAAATTGATTTGCAAAGCCAATTTCCTTAAAGTAAAATCATTTGTTCACGCATCTTAGAAACATTAGTGTCAAAGCATGAAATGAACTATAAGTTTTTTTTCAAAAAAAAAAGAATACAATGAACTGTAAGCTTATCATCACATATCTCATTAAACGGACGTCTTAATTTTTTTTCTTACCTGGCTACATGAATACCATTATCAAACTACATATTGCTTGTTCTGAGTATCATTTCACAATTAATTCAGGTCTGGGTAACTAGGGTCTAGACTCACTACACATATTATATTTGACTCTTGTCGATGCTATAAACTTTATCCTTCATAATCTCAACGTACCATTTATGCTTGTCTCTAATTAAAACTGCATAAAATGCTTATGACTAAGAAAAATAATTTGGTTTAAAAATTATTCTGGTGCACAATGTAGAGAAATATTCTTGATCAAAGGGACACCAGATTACCTTGAGCATAGCAGAAAAAAGAAGTATCAACCCTTCAAGAGAGAGAGAGAGATAGAGAATAAATAGAGACAAATAAGAGAGCAGAATATACCTGAAATGGCTTTTGTGTAAATGGATCAAGATCACCTTTTGCTATACCTTTAGCAATATGTTGTGGTATCAATGTGTTCCAAGTTAACGTATGATCAGGTTTATTTCAATAAAGCAGAGGAAAAGTATGCAGAGAATTAGACTAATAACAAGAATTCCACATGGAGGATATGGTCCTAAAAAGTCCAAATCATCACCAAGGTTGTCAGATATATCCAGTAAATGTACAATATCTTCAGTGATTTGATCATAAACACGTTGATACTGGAAAGTCAATATCGCCTTCTTGAATGATTCTTCATAAAAAGGAGGAACTGAAACTGTGCTGTATCTCAAGTGCTTAATTACCTGAAAAGAATCAACCATGGCTTGATACAACAGTACAACAGAAATTCATTAAGAACTTAAAACTTACTGTAGAGAAATCAAAGGACGAGTATAAATACAAATAAAAAAAAGCACACATGAGGCTATTCAAAATTTTGAAACATTTTATTTTCATCTTGCCTCCACTAAAAGCAGATTTTCTTGGTTTATCTAGTTAAAGAAATGCACTTAAAACGAAAAATTCTAGTTAAAGAAATGCAATTATTTAGTGCGTGCATAATGGAACTCACCTTGTCATAACTTTTGAACCTTTTAATTAGTGCATGAGCCCTTTTTAGGCCCATTCCTGACAACGACTGCAAATAGTCACAACCACTCAAAATGCACATCTCAAGAAGCATCTGCTTAGTAAATCCAGCAAAACTCAGCTCCTTGTTCTTATGTAGCATGGAATATTGAAACTCAACAGCTTGCCCAAACTTGTCCATTTTAAAGATAATCTGGATAAAGAAACGATTACAACATCCCCGCGTGTGAGTCAGTTTGGTAAGATAAATAGGTAGAAAAGAAAAATGTGATTTTATTTAAAGCATAACAACAATAGTAACATGAAGTTTGAATGATGGATAACTCACTCTGGGACAGCCAAATGGTATCAGATCAGAGTCCTCAGTGATAACTGCATCAACCTGTTTCCTGACAGCCAAGAAGGTCATCTGGGCATCGGCCTCATAAGGAGCCACAACATAACACACATTCTTCTGCTTCAGAACCTTCCATTTGCTTAACCATTTCAGTAGTGGAGAAGATAACATCATATTGCACTAAAAATATACTCCCTCCGTCCCATATATATTGGCAAATATTCCATTTTGGGATATCCCATATTGTTTGTTCATTTTGAAAAGTCAAAGTTCAACTTTTGTTAAGTTTCCTAAATTACTCTTAAGTTTAAGTTTTCTAGAAGACTCTACCATTAAGTTTAGGTATTAAATAAGGGTATTTCTGGAAAGTAGACTATAATTTGATGAGTAGTAACATTAATTATTATGTCTACTTAAAAAGTTGGATTTTCTATAAATACCAATATATATGGGATGGAGGGACTATCAATTTATTGGAAGATGGATCCTTCTTGAGGAGGTAATGTGCCACAATGCTTTAAAAGCACCATCTCATTACCTGGATTAGTTCATGTGCAATGGATGGTGAAATATCAACAGCCTTTTGGTAGCACTCATAAGCAGCAGCAGAATTTCCATCTGATTCATGCTCAATGGCACGTGCAAGATTTTCCTTCCTCGCCCTGCATTTGTAGGGCACACAATATTCTTAAGTCCGCATATGGCATTCCAACGGTAAGAAGACAAGGGAGAAACCAATATGAAGAAAAACAATTATTTCATTAAAGCAGAAATTATCACTAAATTAGAGTTGCAAAACCTGCTGAATACTTGAGCATAGCCATACACATAAAAAAATGCATGTTAAATAGTTAGCTGATTGGTAAAAGATTCAGGTAGCGAATACCTAGTGAGGGTTCTTAGATTATAATCATATGCACCATAAAGTGGAACTACAGGTTCTGTTAAGTTGCTAAGCACTTTTAATTGACTGCATATTGAATAATTAAACCAGGCTTAAACTAGATACTGAAACTCAAGTGGAACTGAGACTTGATTTTTAGTATACCTCCCACGCTTGTTCTCTTGTTCAATCTTCATTGGTAGAAGACCTCCATCAAAGACAAGAGTAGGTTTAACACCATAATAGCGCAGCAAATTTACTCTATGCATGCAATACTCAATGTGCCTAAAAGATCAGACAAAAGGGAACACTGTAAATTAGCAATTTAGAATATACCTCCAGAATCACAATAACATAGGAATAAATATTCTATTCAACCTTGAGTTTATTCTTTGTTCATCACCAGACCAACTGAACACAATATAGATACTTTTATTTTGGATGAAACATAAATTCTTCAATATTTCTTTTAGTCTCAAAGTTTGCTTTTCTTCCCCCTTTTTATAATGATTAAGAAACCTCAAATGTGTTATCAATGTAAAAAATCAGCAAAGTCATGCTTTTATTGATTTTGAGGGGGGACCTGAACAGTGAAGATCTAACAAAACAATTAAATTCACTGTAACAGGCTAACACAGCATTTTAGCTCAGTCAAGCTGAGTTCTTTAACAATAAAACCAACCAGTATTCAAGAATGAAAGGAAATGACATATTCTCGGAGAAAAAGAAAAAAAGGTAAGCCACTTTAAACCATCTTTGATCTCCCTGTTTGAAAGAACCAGCCAAATACTTCCCAGCAACCAAATATATGATTAGAGCAGCACACAAATATACTTCGATTTTCAGGCTTCTTTCAAATTAGTATCACTTCGTTTCTCATAATATAGCCATTTGCTACGGGTAATACAAGATAAACCCTTATCATACAGGAGGGCTTCAATTGAAACTTCACAATATAACACACAGCTGAAGGGAAAGGGGTTATTTTCATGGCTGGGCTGATTTACAAATACACTAAAATTATCATTGCAAGAATAAACGTCATCCCAGTCTAACAAGATCATCAAAGTTTCAACTATACTACACATATACATACATAGAGGGCTGACTTTCAGGGTTTGGGATTTTTTTTATAAAAAAAAAAAACCATCGAAATCATCAATACAAGAATACCCATTATCCCAAATTGATAAATTCTTGAATCGACTACTTTGTGCAAATCTAGAGAGAAAGAAGTGAATTTTTTGGGGCCGGAGCATTGACAATTGCATATAATCGTCAAACCAAAAATATCAATTTCTCCAATGCCATGAACAATCGTCAAACCAAAAGTACCTATTTTCCCAATGCCATGAAAAATCGTCAAACCAAAAATACCCATTTCCCGAATGCCATGAAATCTTGAAATAAAATTTGGAATTATATATATAAGAGAGAGAAACCTGGAGGTGGGTAATCCTTTGCAGAGGTCTCTGCTGCAAGACAATGCACCTTTGTGGAGCCACGAATAGGTATCAACAGCTACAGAGCAACCCTGAAGGTTTCTGATGTGGATTGGTACCATTATCGATTTCAATAGAGGCAAAAGCCCTTGTATCCCCATTTCTTATTTCCTGGTTCTTCTCTTGGGGAAAAAAAAGCTAATCTGGGTTTAATTATAGCAGCGACCAGACCGATGCCCTAATCTTGCGTTATTAACACCATCCACTATGAGAGAGAGGGTTTTATGAAGCAAATCCGGAGTAATTTTGGCGGGAAAAGTTTTCAGCATTTGCAATTTGCAGGTGTGATTATTTAACTTGTCAATAGTAATAGTATTACTATTTTTCCCACTTTTTTTTTTCCTTTTATATAATAAATTAAGTAATTGCTGTGTCTGATTACAAGGAGAGTTGAGATTATTGAAGAGACAAGACTGAATTTTACTACCAAAGTGTGTTGATGAGGAAAAATTCTTACCATCTCGTGTCTCCTGTATTTTTCATAATATTGTGTGATAAGAAAATTAAAAAAGAATTCAAAACAAAAGAAAAACAAAAAACAAAGAAGATAATTTTTTTCTTTTTTGGTTACTGTTGTTGCTAGGAAATCATTGTTGTTGACATGGCGTCGATGTCCAGGGATCTAGGGTTGATTTCTCGAAATCTGCACAAATAGGTAGGGGTGAACAAAAGGACCCTCGGAATGAGAGGAGCAGGAGATCTCTCAGGGCGCTCCAATGTTCTAGTCAGGCCGAGGTCTAAGATTAATTTTAAAGTAGATTAGTGTTGAAAAATGAAAAGTGTTGTTTTTAGACTTACATACCGTAGGCTATTTATAGTTTTCCAAGTGGAGATTGCCCACATGGGGGGAGGGATGGCCTCACCCCTGCGATCTCGGGCTTTAGGGAGTCAGATCTTAATCGCGTGTTTAGAGAGTCGCGTGTGTCAGGGGATCGCGTGCTTTAGAAGGAGTTAGGCCTGTTAATCACGCTTTGACGTGGTGATCGTGTGATCTACCCGCTCCATGTGTGCTTTGCCACGCTGCGGGAGCTTGACACATGTCATCGTTCTATTGGTGATTCCAGGATCCACGTGTAGGTTTCCCATTGGACCAAGGCCTTGTGAGCTCTATCACATGCCCCCCACTTCCTCAGGCACTCGTGCCTCGAGGAAGTAAAATGTGATGTCCATGCCGTGGCCGAGTGTTTGTACTAAGATACTTTGGGGATTGGTGGTTAGTGCCCCCAGGTTGTGGGATCTCGGGACAAATCTATCTTTCATGTTTTGGGGATTCTTGGTCGAGTGTATGACAAGCAGCTCATACGCTCGGACTTGGAGATTCTTGGCCAAGTGTATGCAAAGCAACTCATACGCTCGGATTTGGAGAGCCTTGGCTGAGCGTATGCAAAGTGGCTCATACGATTGGACTTGGGGTTTCTTGTCCGAGCGTATGCAAAAAAGCTCATACGCTCGAACTTGGAGGTTCTTGGCCGAGCGTAAGCAAATCATCTCATATACTCGGGCTTGGAGGTTTTTGGCCGAGCATATGCAAAACAGTTCATATGCTCGGGCTTAGAGATTCTTAGCCGAGCGTATGCAAAACAGCTCATACGCTCGGACTTGGATGTTCTTGGTCGAGCATATGCAAAGCAGCTCATACGCTCGGGCTTGGAAGTTCTTGGCCGAGCGTATGAAAAACAGCTCATACGCTCGGACTTGGAGATTCTTGACCGAGCGTATGACAAGCAGCTCATACGCTAGGACTTAGAGATTCTTAGCCGAGCATATGACAAAAAGCTCATATGCTCGGTCTTGGAGTTTCTTGGTCGAGCGCATGACAAACAGCTCATATGCTCGGTCTTGAAGATTTCTTGGCCGAGTGGGTGACAAGCAGCTCATACGCTCGGACTTGGAGATTTTGACCGAGCGTGTGACAAGCAGCTCATACGCTCGAACTTGGAGATTCTTGGCCGAGTGTGTGACAAGCAGCTCATACGCTCGGACTTAGAGATTCTTGGCCGAGCGTGTGACAAGCAGCTTATACGCTCAGACTTGGAGATTCTTGGCCGAGCGTATGACAAACAGCTCATATGCTCGATCTTGGAGATTCTTGGTCGAGCGTATGAAAAGTAGCTCATACACTCGGACTTAGAGATTCTTGGCCGAGTGTATGACAAACAGCTCATACACTCGGA
The DNA here is from genome assembly GCA_023935145.1 of Bretschneidera sinensis. Classification (NCBI taxonomy): domain Eukaryota; kingdom Viridiplantae; phylum Streptophyta; class Magnoliopsida; order Brassicales; family Akaniaceae; genus Bretschneidera; species Bretschneidera sinensis. Next base: position 108,893,589 of record CM043697.1, read on the forward strand.
CTTGGAGATTCTTGGCCAAGTGTATGACAAACAGCTCATACGCTCGGACTTGGAGATTCTTGGCCAAGTGTATGATAAGTAGCTCATACACTCGGACTTAGAGATTCTTGGCCGAACGTATGATAAACAGCTCATACACTCAGACTTGGAGACTCTTGGCTAAGTGTATGACAAGCAGCTCATACGCTCGAACTTGGAGATTCTTGGCCGAGCGTGTGACAAGCAGCTCATACGCTCGGACTTGGAGATTCTTGGCGAAGCATATGACAAGCAATTCGCACGCTCAGTCTTGAAGATTCTTGAGCGAGCGTATGATAAGCAGCTCATACATTCGAACTTGGAGATTATTTGGCCGAGTTTTTGGTCCTCTTCTTTCATGGGCTTCCTCACTTTGGGCCCATAGGTTCTTCTTTTTCTTGGGCCCATAGGCTTCTTAAATGTGCATTAATTTGGGATGGCGGTCGCTTTTCGTATGGCGACACATGGGGCACGGGAAGGGTTGTGCTTTTATGACAGCTGGCGCATTGGGGTGAGTAGACGATGCCTGGATGACATCAAAGGTCACATCTTTTTAGTTGGAGGGTGATTTAATGTTTCTTGTTCCTGCTGCTGCGACCTCTATATAAGGAGTATCTTCCTCTCTTCTCCTCACTTGCATTTTTAAGAGAAAGAAATCATGAGAGCACTCGGAGTTTGCGAGAAACATTGAAAGCACTTAGTATAGTGAGAGTTTGAAGCCATACACAACCTCTGTATTTTTCTTGGTGAGTTGTTTTTCCTTTACACACAATGTCTAAGCATAATGATAATGAGATTAGCAGAGATTTGTCAAGGGAGCTGGAGGAGGCCACGGGTGCTTCTTCCAGTGAGAACGTCTCCTCCTTGGAGATTGTTCCTCGGGAGGGTGCCCTCGCTCTGGTACCCTTCATCCCCAAGGGAAGTGATGAGGAAGAGGAGAAGTCTTCAGGAGAGGAAGAAGAAGTTGACCGTGCGTTGGTAAATATTAAGGAAGATGTCAATGCGACAGAGAGGGAGGAATGGATATTTGAGAGTAATTCCATTCCGAGTGTGGTGGGAGAGGCTGAGCTTTCGGGGATAAGGATGGCGTATAGGATCCCCATGAAGTATGCCCTACGGGCACCAGAGGGTGGAGGAAGGGCTTGTGATGCCCTTCCGAGCCGCGCGCTTTATGAGCTGTGCGTTTACGAACAACACATGAAGGTCGGGCTTAGGTTCCCTCTCCACCCGTTCTTCTGCTCGGTGCTAAAATACTTTGGTATCACGCTGAGCCAGCTGGTGCCTAATTCGGTGCGGCTGATCATGGCTTTCATAGCCGTGTGTCAGAAAGTGGGCGAGGTCATGAACCTCAATGTGTTTAAAGCCCATTTCCAAATAGCCAAGCACGGGTAGACCGGATGGGTGGTGGTTAGCTTTAGGGCTAGGAAGAAAGTTTTGAAGAAGAAGTCATCCTCCAAAAAGAAGTGGAAAGGGTCATTTTTCTTCATTAGGAGCACTGAAAGCTTCAACGTCCCCCTTGGCTAGAGTTTAGATCGTGTTGGCAAATGCAAGAAGCCGCACCTTCTGCACCGAGAGCAGGAGACGTTGAAGGCAATGCTGGCCGTGCCTCTGGATGTCGAGGTCCTTGGGGATAACGCGGAGTTTCACAGGCGTGGCCTCTGCCCTCCTAGCCTCCCAGCGAACCTAGAGCATGGTAAGCACTTAGTTTTTATTTTCTATTTGTTTTCTTCAAGTTATTAATACTCATCTTTTGTGCAGAGATGGAGATGGTTACGCAGGCACGGGAGAGGGCCAAGCGTATGGCCAAGGAGAGGAAGCGGACCGCGAAAGTGAGTAACTCGGCTCCGGAGTAACAGAAGAAGAAGAAGGCCCGAGCTTCAACCCCGGTCCCTATTGCAATAGAGAGTCCTCTGAGGCCTCCTACTCCTGAGCCTCGGGTAGCTATAGACGCGCCCACTCCTCCTCAGGGCCCTTCCTCGTCCAGAGAGGGGTCTGGGTAAGTGATAAGTGTTTAAATAGTCATATTTAAGCCTCTTAATTTACGCTTGTTAGGCTCTTTGTTTATCTATTTCAGTAGATTCTACTTCATTTTTGTGTTTTATATGTTTTTCACAAGACTTTGACAAAAAGATGACAATTTGGAGCTTTTAGGAGTAAAAAGTCAAGTTCTGCCATCAGGCAAGGTGCGCTCGAGCGCATCCCGCATACAATCGAGCGCAAACACTCTATAGGCGGTAGAGCCAGATATGAAAAGAAGTCTCCGGATCTCAAATTGGAAAATAGGGTTTCGGGACACCCTTAGAGCTCTATATATAGCCTTATAAGACACATAAACCGTACCTTTTTGTTTTTAGACTTGAAGTTGCAAGCTTAGGAGAGGAATTGACGACTCGTCTCCCGAGTTTTCTACGGGTTTTATTTTTCTATTTTTATTTCGTTATGGTTAGAATGTTTGGTTTAACTAGCATGTGTAACTAAACTCTTATAGGGCTTGATTGAAGCCCTAGTTATGCTTTTTCACATGTTTATTCATTGATTGCCTTTGCCTATAGCCTTGTTAGAATATTTATCATGATTAATACCTGTTTGTATTTAAATTTCTCATAAGTGTGTGTCTGATCAACGTATGCATGTAGTATGGATTAGTTAGTCGAATCAATTTGGATAACCGAGTCCTGGGTTCAACAATAGTAATAAGAGATATCCACACCAGATTCTCGGGTTAATTAATACGGAAAACCGGGAGCGGACCAAGCCCTAGGTCCCGTGTGGTTGCCGATCTCCATAACCCTTATACTCTCTTAAGGAACAACTCAATAAATAACCATGTTGAATCCCTTAAGAGAGAAAAGAGTTAGAGTATACACCATGCCTAACTCATTGCATAGGGAGATCAACAGCCTAAGGTGTAGACCAAGCCCTTAGGTTGGCAACCATTAAATATTCATAATAAGGCTAGAGCATTGGCACCTTATTTAGTGGGAAAGTATAATTAGTGGTGGATATCATAGTCCTATGTTCTCATTACTATTCATTCACACTCAATAGTTATTTCTCTTTTTACTTTGAAAGAAACTAATTCTAAATTGAAATTGACCATTCCCTGTGGAAATGATCTCGCACTTGCACACTATGCTATCATCGACCTTGTGCACTTGCAAGAAAAACTAGTATGATTATTTGCATATTTATTTAGATAGATAATCATCCTAACAAGTTTTTCGCGCCGTTGCCGGGGATTGCGCCTAAATTTCTTTTTAGAATTATTTTAAGCATTGTTATTTCTTTTTCATTTTATTCTATTCTCATCTCAAGAAATTTTTAAGTTTCTGTCTTTATCTTACTTTTGTTTCATTAAAACCCTAATCAAATTCTTTTTGTTCTCTATTTTAGGCACTCCAAGAGAGCTTTCTATGCACTTGCGATCGAGTGCACCCTCTTGTGCGATCGAGCGCAATTGAGGTAGAGAGTTACCCGAGCAGCAGTGTTTGATTGTTGTACTTACGTAACTGCCACTGATTCATGCACGGGCATCGATCCAAGCACCTGGAATTTTTTTCCTTTGATATCGAGCTTGAGTGAACTATCCAACGAAGGCTTAGAGACAACTTAGAAGAGGTAGAAAAAGGAATTGAGGAAAAAGCACCAATGGCAGAACAGATCGATAATCAGCAACCACCTGAGTGGAGGCCGATGAAGCAATCCTTCATCCCACAGAACCTTGATCAACCATCGTGCATTGCGTATCAACCTGAGGTAGAAGGAAACTACTACATATCTCCACAGATACTCAGTGTACTGACTCACTTTAGGGGTACACCTAATGAGGATCCACACCTACACCTTCGAGAGTTCTTCAATCTTTGCAAATTCCAGCACATCCGAGGCTTAGACCAAGAAGGAATAATTTAATCCTTTTCCCTTTTGTCCTTAAAAGATAATGCTAAACTATGGTATAATTCTTTTCCTGCAGTTTTTATCCACACTTGGTAGGAGTTGGTTAGCAAATTCCTAAGGAATTTTTTCCCAGCCCAAAAAACGAGGCAAATGAGGAAGGAAATTCAATCCTTCCAGCAAAAGGATGAAGATCTATTCTTCGAGTCTTGGGGACACTTCAATGAGCTGTTACTCAAATGCCCACACAATAACCTACCCCAATATGAACTTGTACAAGCTTTCTATAAAGGTTTGAGTGATACTAACAAAAATATTGTGGATTCAGTTTGTGGAGGAGTGCTGATGAAGAAAAGCAGCGAAGAAGCTATGGAGCTCTTCAAAACCCTAAGTGAACACACTCAGCAGTTTTCCTCTCGAGGTAGACATATAACCAAGAGTAAGGGTATGTATTAGGTAAACTTGAATGGAGGATCATCTCCTCAAATAGCTGCTATGGAGAGGAAACTAGACCTTTTGGTTAAAACTATGGTTGCCCAGAACACCTCACCTAACCTATAAGCTACACCACTCCAGATATGTGCTATTTGATCCCAATTTGATCATAATACTGATACATGTCCCTTGTATTCATTTACAGATCATGAGTAAGCAAACTTTGTTGGACCAAACAATTATCCGCTAAAGAACAACATTTATGCAAACACCTACAACCCTGGATGGCAGAATCACCCAAATTTCTCGTGGAGTAACAATCAGAATGGTTAAGGGTAGCAAAGAAACTTCCAACCAGCAGCCCACTCAGCTCCCAAGACAAAGAAGAATGACCTCGAAAGTCTTGTGAGGCAATTGGCATCTCAGCAGCAACAACTCATGACTTCACATGAACAATTCATGGAAGAAACAAGGCAATTTCGGACTGAAATGAGACAAATCACTGCAAAATATGATCAAGCCGTTCAAGGACTAGAGGTACAAATAGGGAAATTGGCCAAGGAACTGAGTACCAGAAAACAAGGAGAGCTTCCAGCCCAACCACTACCTAATCCAAGAGGACATCAGCAACTGAATGCTGTGACAACCCTAAGAAGTGGAAAGATCATAGGCATCGATGAGTCTGCATGAGCATCTCCAGACAAAGCATCTACCTCTAAGGTAAGTAAGATAGAAAAGGTAAATGAACCTCCACCCTTCCCTCAAAGGTCAGTAAAGTCTAAAAAGGAGACTAAACTGAGTGATATTTTTGAAACCTTGAAAAAGGTGAAAATAAACATTCCTTTATTAAATGCAATAAAAAAACTTCCTGCTTACGCTAGGTTTTTAAAAGATTGTTGCACTAACAAAAGGAAGTTTCAGGAGCATGAGACAATAGCCTTGATCGAAGAGGTAAGTGTTGTACTATTAAGAAAACTACCACCAAAATTAAAAGATCCAGGTAGTTTTACTATTCCTTGCAGGCTAGGTGACCAGTTTTTTGAGCATGCGTTATTGGATCTAGGAGCGAGTGTCAACTTGTTACCATACAGTGTATTTGAGACACTAAGCTTGGGGGAGCTCCAACCAGCCTCCATTACTTTGCTATTAGCTAACAGAAGCATCAAACGACCAAGAAGTATCCTCGAGGATGTTTTGGTAAGAGTAGGTAAATTTATTTTACCTGCTGATTTTATTGTGTTAGACATAAAGGAATGCTACATGCCATTACCACTCCCTATCATCTTAGGAAGACCATTTATGATCACTGCTGACATGAATATTAGTGTAAAAAGGGGCATTGTCACTATGAAAGTAAATGATGAAGAGATGAAATTCAAAATATTTAATATATTATAATCAACCAAAAATGATAATGAGCATTATAATGTGAGCTTAATGCAAAGTATTGTTGAGAAAGTTTCTAAGGTCCATCACACTGCTCCTATGGAGACCATCCCCAACCATGATGACACAAGATTGAACATTAGGCCAGAGGATAACGATGTGATTAAAGATATCAATGGAGCTATGCACACCATCAAGAACACACCCAAGCCTTGAAGTAAGTATAATCCTCGAGTTGAAAATCTTGAACTTACTAATACTACTTTTCCCTATTTTATTGACCAGGCACCAAAATTGGAGACGAAGCAGTTGTCGATGGCACTAGAACCACCTGATGTGGGCTCTCGATGCCTCATTCAAAAAAAGTAGCACTGAAGCTCCTATAGAGAGTGCTTGAGTAATTCCCACTTGCATAACATATAGCTCAAGCGCCTCTATCGAGGTTAGTGGTACTGAGGTCGCTACAATATGGTATGGTTATATCATCACCAATTCTTCCCCTTGATCACTTCATTATTTTAATACTTTAATATTTCATTACTATCAGCATTTTTTGCACTGCGATCGAGCGTGCTACATAGTATGCTCAAGCGCACTCTTGCCATACGCCCCAGTGCGTGCGAGCGCAACACCCTACCCACTTGCGCATAGTGCGATCAAGCGCACATCACTATAAGCTCGAGCGCACTCGGGGCAGAGAAGGCATGTGAGGGTTTTTATTCTTACACAGCTCACAAACACTTGTTTTCCTCGCATTACACTCTAGTGCATCTCTCACTCTCACAATCGCACTTAGCCTACTCTTGCCCTAGTCTTGCACGGTAATTGCTTCCAAAACCACTGCATATCCATCACAATTACCACCCTACCACTGTGCATCACCTTTCTACAAGCACGACCATCCTCCCATGAATTTCTCCAAATTCAACACGGTATGCAAACCGATTTTTTTTCTACTTACTTGCACACCATCACACACAAGTTTCTCATTTATATTTTCCTTCTATTATCTATTTATCTCATATGATTGGCTGTTTTATTTCATGTTTGCAGGGGGATAGGATCGAGTTCATGGGTTCTCCACAGCTTTGAGTTTTTGTTACACACTAACTGTTCGACATATTGTCTGAGTGAGTGCGCTCGAGTGCTGGCACTTTGTGATCAAGCGCACCTCAATCTGTGTGATCTAGCGCAATCGTACCAGAAGCTGCACTGTTTTTTCTCAGCACATGACCTCCACTTCCCGAGCTTCCGGCAACCGCTTCCACTCAACTCGGCATAGTTTCAAGCAGCGTGAAATACTGTTCAAAACTACATTCAACGTAGATGAGGACTTTAAGAGCTTGGACACCACAAGATGGGCGGTCCAAGAGTTCAAGAACCGAGGTTTGAAGCAACTGTTCAAGCTGGTCTGTTCGACGGCTTACACTAGATTTGTGGTCAGCTTCTACGAGAACCTGACCTATGACTACACCAGGCTAGAGATCTTATCTTCTTTAGTCTAGGGCAGATTCATAGAGCTGACCACCACTGACATAGTCGGTTCTTTACATTACTGTGATGAGTCCCCGCCGGAGGACAACCACATTGAGGAGCAGCCTGACCCGTTTCCTCTACCACATATCAAAGAAGACATATGTGCGGACCAGTATGCAGACCGTAACAACAATGCAGGGAGCCGGTCGAGGTTGTCTCCCCGCTTATGGTTCGTAGACTCCGTCCTCCAGCATAATGTGTGTCCTTTAGGGCACAAGACACAGAGGCGGGATCAATTTTTGCAGGCTCTCTATGCCTTTCATCGGATTCTTTGGTACTCTATCCCAGCGGTCATATGGAGTCAGATAAACAAGTTTTGAGATAATGTGCATAATCGGCAGACCACCACAGCTAATGCCCGGGGGCTCCCTTTCACCTTCTTGCTCAGTCATACCCTCAAGAAGAAGAGGATCAGAGGCTCCTCCATCGACGGCCTTGTTAGTAATCATCCTTTCTTTGGGAGGGTCTAGTGGAGCCTCAGCCAATCCCATATGCCATGAGGACCCCGGGCGTAAATTCCAATTACAGATCCTATGGCAGATGATCCGATGGAAGCCGAGAAACCACCAGTGAGCCTTATATGGGAGGAAGACCAGCCAGATATAGGATCCATGGAGTATTAGTACCTTCTAGATGAGCTATCTTCCTTCCACTATGAGCTGTCCAACATCCGTCGGGAGGATCATGAGGTAGCCCTTCTGATCCATCAGCGGATAGATGGGTTGGAGGCGCCGTTTACACGACAAGAGGCGTTGCTATAGGCCATTCTTGATCGCCTACCTCCTGCACCCGGTACCTCTTCGACTGCACCCACTGATGATCAGCAGTGAGAGGATACCCCGTTTGGCTAAAGACGTAAAACTTAGCACTCATGGGAGGCACCCCAAAGCATATTCTTTTCATTGTGGTACTTTTTTTTCTTTATGTTTATATTTACATGTCTATTATCCATATTTCTTGTTTTTCGGAATAACATTTATTTTTCTTTGTCAGGTACTTAGTGCGTGCATCCAGTTCAAGTTTGGGGGTGTGTTACGAGCAAAGCAAGCAATCTAGTTCTCCATCTCCCAAGTCAGATCTTTCCATGCCACACACATATTAGGGACAATGCGTATATTAAGTTTGGGGGTAGTAAGAGACACTGTTACGCAAGCACTTAAAACACATGCACACACTAGGTCCCAGTTTTTTTTTAGAAAAGATAAATGCAAGTTCATTTGGTGATAAATTTTTTTGTTGATTTAGAATATGATAAAACTTCATTAGTAAGCTTAAAATCTAGAATGTATAGTCTTGTAATAGGAATTTTCCAAAGTTTAGTTACCTACCTCAAGGCACCTAAGAATTCACGAGTTTGATCCAGATCTAACACGAGCACATTAGCACGTATTTATGTGGGGTATGGCATATAATTTCTATGTATATGTTTCCATGACCTAATTGTAATCGGATTACTTGTTAAAAGAACACTTTGGCATAAGAAAATAAAGAAAAATGTTCATCATGCAAAAAGTAAATAAAAAGCTTCTAATGATCGTTAAAAACTTTCCACTGAGTAACTGGACCTCTTACCTCAGTAAGTAGTGAGTGTTCACGCCAAAAGGTGGGAATTAAGCCTTTAATGATCATAATAAAAAATTTCCATTGAGTAACTAGGCCTCTTGCCTCAGTAAGCAGTAAGTGTTCACATCAAAAGGTGGGAATTTCACTTGGAAACATTAAAACCTGTTAGTTCTGTAGCATTTTTGACACGAGTCAGTAAGTCCTTAGGGGTGTCTTTACACCTAATGCCCTAAAACTATCTGGTTTGGGAGTCATTGGCTAAACACTCGTTTTAAGGGTCAATTAGAAAGCTTAATGGAACTCAACATGGCAAAAATCGCATGATAAAAGAAAAAGAAAAGAAACAAGCATTATGCCACTTTTGTTCTCTTTGATAAAAAATTCGCTATACACTAAAATTATATGGAAGCCCCATCTTATATGTGTTAATTCATCACACACAAATCAAACTTGCGATGCCTTAAGCCAACCTTAGGTAAATAACATGAGCTTTTAAAAATCTTTTTTCAATACAAAAATATGTTTTTATTATAAGCTTACTTATGAACGGTTATCATGGTTTTATGCTCAACCCAAATTTTTGAATATCATGAGAATGACTTTATCTTTAATTTCGTTTTAACATAGTCTTTTGTTTTGTATTGCTAAGGGACTAGCAATATGTAAGTTTGGAGGTGTGATAAGTGCTTAAATAGTCATATTTAAGCCCCTTGATTTACGATTGTTAGGCTCTTTGTTTATCTATTTTAGTAGATTCTACTTCATTTTCGTGTTTTATGTGTTTTTCACAGGACTTTGACAAAAAGATGACAATTTGGAGCTTTTAAGAGTAAAAAGTTAAGTTCTGCCATCAAGCAAGGTGCACTCGAGTACAGCTCCCTTGTGATCAAGCGCACAGGCACACGAGTGCACTTGTAGAAGGCTCGAGCGCACACATGCGCTCGAGCGCATCCTGCATACGATCGAGTGTAAACACTCCAGAGGCGGTAGAGCCAGATATAGAAAGAAGTCTCCGAATCTCAAATTTGAAATTAAGGTTTCGGGGCACCCTTAGAGCCCTATATATAGCGTTGTAAAACATATAAACCATACCTTTTGTTTTTAGACTTGAAGTTGCAAGCTTAGGAGAGGAATTGACGACTCGTCTCCTGAGTCTTTTTCGGGTTTTATTTTTCTGTTTTTATTTCATTATGGTTAGAATGTTTAGTTTAACTAACATGTGTAACTAAACTCTTATAGGGCTCAATTGAAGCCCTAGTTATGCTTTTTCACATGTTTATTCATTTATTACCTTTGCCTATAGCCTTGTTAGAATGTTTAACTTGATTAATACCTGTTTGTATTTAAATTCCTCATATCTGTGTGTCTGATCAACGTATGCATGTGGTATAGATTAGTTAGTCAAATCAATTTGGATGACTGAGTCCTGGGTTTGACAATAATAACAAGAGATATCCACACCAGATTCTCGGGTTAATCAACACCGAAAATCGGGAGCGGACCAAGCCCTAGGTCCCGTGTGGTTGCCGATCTCCACAGCCCTTATGCTCTCTTAAGGAACAACTCAGTATACACCCATGTTGAATCCTTTAAGAGAGAAAAGAGTTAGAGTATACACCATGCCTAACTCATTGCATAGGGAGATCAATAGCCTAAGGTGTGGAGCAAGCCCTTAGGTTGGCAACCATTAAATATTCATAATAAGGCTAGAGCATTTACACCTTACTTAGTGGGAAAGTATAATTAGTGGTGGATATCGTAGTCCTATGTTCTTATTATTATTCACTCACACTCAACAATTATTTCTCTTTTTACTTTGAAAGAAACTAATTCTAAATTGAAATTGACCAATCCCTGTGGAAATGATCTCGCACTTGCACACTATGCTACCATTAACCTTGTGCACTTGCAAGAAAAACTAGTATGATTATTTTCATATTTATTTAGATAGATAATCGTCCCAATAGTCAGCTGTTCCCTTCATGCCTCGGTGGGCACTGAAGGTCGATGACTCAGTGTTCGCACACCCAAAAGTCACCCGAGAGCACCTCGTCATGAGGATCCCTCCTCGTGACATGGTGGAGCTCTCCAGGAGGCTTTTTGGAGGGCTGTGCTCAGCTATGGAGGTCATGACCTCCCAGGTATAATCTTCATCCTTCTTGTAGTTTTTTAGTTTCAGTTTTTAATTACCAACTGTTTTTTACAACGCTTTATGTGCTTGTTTCAAACTAGGGTCCTCATTGGAGTTCTTGCTCGGCGCAGTACAGATATGGCTGAGCACTTGACGAAGACCGAGCAAAAACTTGACGAGACTCAGGATCTTGTCTGGGCCCTGTCCTCCCTTCTCGAGGCGGTCGAGAGGGCCAAGGAGGACACCGTTATAGAGAGGGATCAGTAGCGTCGAGTCGAGGATGCTCTGATAGCGAAGAGGGACATGGCCCAAGCAGAGGAGGCGAAGACCCTACGCAAGGCCACGGAAGAGAAAGAGGCACTATTGGAGGAGGCCAGAGGCTAATTCCTCGAGGGCTTCAATGAGGCCAAGAGGAAGGCCGAGGCCCTCTTCCCGGAGATTGACTTCTCTGGTCTCGAACCGAAGTCCTCATCAGAAGAGGATGCTGTCACTGTCGGGGGGGATGCCGAGGACACCACTAGTGCCGAAGTACAGGAGGCCCCCGAGGACGAGGCTCCCCCGGAGGATTAGTATAGTTATTTTTTTTTGTTTTCTTTGTTGTATATGGAGGCTGATAGTGCCTGTTTTTTGTAGCTGAAAGTTTATTTAATGAAATTGGTGTTTTTCAAACTCGAGTTTCTCATTTCTTCGTTTCTCCTTTTTACATTTCTTGTTGCTAATAGAATTTATAGAGATTTTCCACGTTCCAAGTACGTGGAATGGGCTTGCCATCTAACCCCTCAAGTTCGAAGGTACTAACCCAGCAAACTTCTTGGATTCTATACGGGCCTTCCCAATTCGGAACGAGTTTTCCCGTTTGCAGAGGACGAGATACTTCATTTTTTTGAAAGATGAGGCCGTGCAGTTTGAAGTTCCTATTTCGAACTCGAAAGTTGTAGTACCGGGCGATCCTTTGTTGATATGCAGCTAAGTGGATCTGGGCTTTGTCCCTGGCTTCGTCAACTAAGTCGACATTCATTCTCAAACCTTCCTTGTTGTTACTTGGTTTGAAGTGTTGCACGCGCTTCAATGGTATTCCAACTTCGAGAGGAATGATGGCTTCCAAAGCGTACGTTATGAAGAATAGGGTTTCTATTATCGGAGTACGAACAGTTGTTCGATAGGCCCAAAGGACATTGGAGAGTTGATCGACCTATTGTTTATCTGCTTTATCGAGTCTCTTCTTCATACCTTGGAGAAGTGTTCTATTGGTTACTTCGGCTTAGCTATTAGCTTGCGGATATTCGATGGATGAGAATCGATGTTCGATGCAGAGGTCTTCATAGAACGTTTTAAATCGGGAGCTATCGAATTGCTTTTCATTGTCGGTGACCAACACACGAGGTATACCGAATTGACACATGATAGACTTCCAAATGAAGTTTTAGGTCTGATGATTTGTAATGCTGGCCAGTGGCTCTACTTTGACCCGCTTGGTAAATTAATTAATAGCCATGATGAGATGTTTTTTTTGTCCAAAGGTCATGGTGAATGGGCCGAGGATGTCCATTCCCCACATGACGAAGGGGAGAGGACTGGTGATCGAAGTGAGGGGGTTGGCTGGTTGATGTGGCATAAGAAAGCACTGTTGAAAGTTTTTGCATTTTCTGACCAAATCTGCCGCATTCTCTCTCATTTTGGGCCAGCGATACCCTTGTCAGAGGGCCTTAAAGGCTAAGGCCCGGGCCCCTAAATGATTTCCACATATCCCCTTATGGACTTCCCGGAGAACATAGTGGGCTTCGATTGAGTTAAAGCACCTCAAGTAGGGTGTTGTGAGTTTTAAATTACTCGCAAGTGCACGAGTCGTTTGCAATATAGTGTTATGCAAGTGCGAGGTCGAATCCACAGGGAATTGTGTTGTAAAAATATAATTTTATCTAAACTAACATTATCTTAACCTAGTTCTGCGTTTTGAATTATATGTTGCAAAACAAATAAAAACTAAACTAAATTGATTTAAAACTAATAATAAAGACACTAAAGTTTCTGAATCCACCCCACCAAAGTTAAGCATATATCTTCATATTCTAAAAATAGTCTATCAAAACATTCCATGAATCCAACTTAAAACAAAAAACAACAAATATCCCAATTAAACCAAAAGCATCCAATGTATCTACTTTTAACAAATCACAAAGGAAATCCAATTTATTCAAAAACAATTTGATGTATCCATCAGATGAAACACACGGAATATCCAACAGAATAATTTAAACGCAATCAATCATAAGATTTTACTCAAATAATTGACAGGACATTTATACTAAAAAAAAATCAGAATTGTATAAACAAATCTGAAACTATTATGCCAAACAACGGCTAGGCTTCATCTTTAACTTTAGTTTGAAGATTTTAGCCACTCATAATAATGAAACTAGAGTTCATAATAAAAGCGCTAAACATTAAACTAAAAAAAAAAAAGCAGTAAATTAAAACTGACTATACATGGGAGAAATTCCATTCGCTATTGGGCGGCGCTTCCCTTTGTGGTAACAAAGCCTTCGGGATCCACCAGAATGCTAGCAGACATCCACCGAATTGTACCAAATGGCACCAGGAATTGCATTTCGGATTCCTCCTAAGGGCTCTCTGGATTCACTTTTTGATGATCTCAGATTCTCCGATGATCTCTAAAGCTGAAGTGGAGTGAGTCTTATATAGGCAAATACAACGAGTGCAATGTGTTTTCAACCTGATGTGGGATGTGGGATATAGAAATGTGTTTCCAACCGATAGGATGTGGGATTCAAACCTTCACATGCCCTTCAAAACTTCTGCTCACGCTGAAATCTCGCACAGCCTGACCTTTGTCTACTAAAACGACCATAATTTTCTCTAAAAAAAATCATTTTTACGAGCCGTAAAATTCTCCAGAAAATTGACTTCCGGATATTTCTAAGCATATATGGCTCATCTCCTGGTTCTTCTTGCATCAATACAGTTTAATTTTCAAAGATAATTGATCTGTATGGGCAATTCTGGCAATTTAGTGAAACTCATTTCTTGGTGCTTGTAAACCTGAAAAACAACGAAAACAACTCAAAGTAACAAATTCCTAAGCTAGCAAATGTAAATTAAGTGGCCAAAATATGCAATATTTTTCACTCATCAAATACCCCCAAACTTGCATTTTGCTAGTCCCTTAGCAAAACAAAATAAATAAAAACTAAATGGAAAACAAAGAACATAGAGATAAGTTCATCACTCATGGTATCCAAAAATTTAAGAAGAACTCAAAACCATGATATTCATTCATGAGCAAGCTTAAAAAGATAAACCCATATTCGCAATGAATAGAAATGTTAAAATCTAATTACTTACAAAAGGCAGGTTTAAGCATCACAAGTCTGACACTGTGTAAAGTGAATTAGCATATAAAAATGAAGCTTCCAAATAACTCCAATGTGTAAGGTCTCCATGTCTTAAGATTAACCGAATTTCCCATCAGAATAAACAAAAATGGCATAGTTTTTATTTTCTTCTTCTTTTTTTTTAAATTTTTTTATTATAAGGCTCTGCCATGTTTAGTTCCCTTAAGCTTTCTAATTTACCCATGTAACGAGTGTTGAGTCAATGACTCCCAAACCAGATGGTTTGAGGGCATTAGGTGTAAAGATACCCATAAGGACTTACTAACTCGAGTCAAAAGGGCTACGAAATTAAACTGGCTTTAATACTACCAAACAAAATTTTCACCTTTTGACGTGAACACTCACTGCTTATTGAGGCAAGAGGTCCAGTTACTCAGCGGAAAGTTTCGCAATGATCATTATGAATAAAATTCCCACCTTTTGACGTGAACACTCACTGCTTACTGAGGCAAGAGGTCCAGTTACTCAGTAGAAAGTTTATTGATGATGATCATTATAAATATTAGTAGTATTATTTGTTTTTTTTTTCTCTTTTTTTTTTTTTTGCTTTTCTATGCCCAAGTGTTTATCCAACAAGTCATCCGGTTTCAGTTAAGACAAGGAAACGTACACATTAAAATCACCTGTCATACCTCATACAATTTGTGTTAATGTGCTTGTGTTAGATTAGATCAAACATGCGAATTCTCAAATGCCTAAAGTAAGTAACTAAATTTTAAAACTTTTTCACCAGATTATGTGTTCAAAATTTTAAGCTCACCAATGACATCACATCACAGAAATTGTTTAGATCAACCAAAATTTCAAAATAACATGAGCATGCATTTTTTTGAATGAAGAAAAACAACAAAAAATTAGGACAAAGTGTGTGTAATGTGTCTCCCATACCCCCAGAATTAAATTGCACATTGACCCCAATGTGTGAATAATATAGAAAGAGCTGACCTGGGAGACGGAGAACTAGCTGGACTGGTATGGCTCATAGCATGCCCCCAAACTTGATCTGAAGTACACTTTGTCCCTGAAAAATAAAGACTGAAAAACAAAAAATACTGGAAACAAACATTAATCATAAATATGTAAAATAATAAATATACAGAAAGGATATGCTGTGGGGTGCCTCCCATGAGCGCTAAGTTTAAAGTCTTTAGCCAGACTCTCTATAGTGTATGACCCTCAATATGAGTAACTAGGATCCTCCAACAATATCATCTTAGTATCCGGACTCCTCAACTCCAAGAATGGTTTTAGCCTCTGTCCATTTACCTTGAAAGTGTTACCATTCTTTGGATCCTCAATCTCGATGGCCCCATGAGAAAAAATCGATCGAATAATAAATGGCCTGTCCATCGAGATTTGAGCTTGCCTGGAAAAAGATGCAGGCGTGAGTTGTAAAGAAGAACTTTTTGACCCGGCTCAAAAGCTCGCTCAAAATGTTTTGGTCATGAGTCTTCTTCATTTGTGCCTTGTATGACCATGCACACTCATATGCATCATTCCGCAGCTCCTCTAATTCATTGAGTTTGAGCTTCCTTTGTGAGCCGACTTTGGAAATATTGAAGTTCAACTGCTTAATAGCCCAATATGCACAATGCTCTAATTCTATCGGAAGGTGACATGCCTTTCCGTACACAATACGATAGGGAGACATGCCAATTGGCGTCTTGAAGGCTATCTGATATGCCCATAGTGCATCAGTCAATCGCAGAGACCAATCCTTTCTACTAGGGTTCACAGTCTTCTCTAAGATTCGCTTGATCTTGCGATTGAAAATTTCCACTTGGCCATTCGTCTGAGGGTGATACGGGGTGGAAACCTCGTCTGTGATGAAATACTTCTTCATCAACTACTCAAAAATCCGGTTGCAAAAGTGCTTACCTCCATCACTTATGATTGCTCGAGGCGTACCAAAACGCGCAAAGATAGTGTCCTTTAAAAATTGGACCACAACTTTATGGTCATTGGTCTTGCATACAACGACCTCTACCTGTTTGGACAGATAGTCCATAGCAACCAGAATGTACAGGTAGCCAAAGGAGTTTGGGAACGATCCCATAAAATCAATACCCCACACATCAAAAATTTCAATAATCAGGATAGGGTTGAGGGGCATCATATTCCTCCTAGAAATACTCCCTAGCTTTTGGCAACACTCACAAGATACACAGTAGGTGTGAGAGTCTAGGAATAGGGTAGGCCAATAGAATCCACACTGCAAAATCTTCGCAGCAGTCTTCTTAGCATTGAAATGGCCTCCACAAGTGTGATCATGACAAAAGGCGATGACATTAGATTGGTCATGCTCAGGAATACACCTTCTGATGATCTGATCGGGACAATACTTGAATAGGTAAGGATCATCTCAGAAAAAATGTTTTACCATGGCCAAAAACTTTGATTTATCTTGTCGCCTCCAATGTAAGGGTATTTGACCGGTGACAAAATAGTTTACTATATCAGCAAACCATGGTGCATGATTGTGAGAAATGTGCATCAATTGCTCATCAAGAAAGGTCTCAGAAATAGGAGTGATGGCCTCAGTGAAATCCACAACCAATCTACACAAATGGTCTTTGCCACCACATTTTCAGAACCTTTCTTATCCCGAATCTCTATGTCGAACTCCTGAAGTAACAAGATCCATTGGATAAAATGGATTTAGCATCTTTTTTGGAGAAAAGATACTTCAATGCTGCATGATCCGAGTAGATAATGACTTTAGATCCTAACAAGTAGGATCTGAACTTGTCTAATGCAAAAACGACTGCTAGCAACTCCTTCTCAGTGGTAGAGTAATTGAGTTGTGCGTCATTTAGAGTTCTACTTGCATAATAGATAACGTGGGGAAGTTTATCAACACGCTACCCCAAAACAACTCCAATAACATAGTCTAATGCGTCACACATAATCTCAAAAAGCACACTCCAGTTGGGTGGCTGAATAATGGGTGTGGACGACAGAATCTTCTTAAGATCCCCAAATGCTTTCTTACAGTCTTCATCAAAGACAAATGGGGCATCCTTCAGCAATAACTTACACAAAAGCCTGGCAATCTTGCTAAAATTCTGGATAAATCGCCTGTAGAAGCCTGCATGGCCTAGAAAAGATCGAACCTCCTTCACCGTACGTGGGGGTGAAAGATTGGAAATCAGGTCCATCTTCGCTTTGTCGACCTCAATCCCCTAATGAGATACGACATGCCCTAGTACAATACCTTGCTTAACCATAAAATGGCACTTCTCCCAATTAAGCACCAGGTTCTTCTTCTTGCACCGCACTAAAATCAAAGTGAGACGGTGTAGACACTCCTCAAATGTTGAACCAAATATGGAGAAGTCATCCATGAAAATCTCTAAGAACTGCTCTACCATGTCAGAGAATATGCTGACCATGTACCGCTGAAAAGTAGCGAGTGCATTGCATAACCCAAAGGGCATACGAAGGTAGGCGAATGTCCCAAAAGGACAGATAAATATCGTTTTCTCCTGATCTTCGGGGTCCACGGGGACCTGGTTATATCTAGAATAACCATCCAAAAAATAATAATACTTGTGCCCAGCCAAATGCTCCACCATCTTATCAATAAATGAGAGTGAAAAATGATTTTTCCTTGTGGCAGCGTTCAGTTTACGGTAGTATATGCACATTCTCCACCCTGACTGAACATGAGTTGGCACCAACTCATCGTCTTTATTCTTCACTACCATTAATTCAGCTCGTTTGGGCACGACATGAATCGGGCTCACCCACTTGCTATCAGAGATGGGATAAATGATCCCTGCATCTAACAACTTAATTACTTCTGCCCTCACAACCTCTTGCATAGCTGGGTTGAGCCTCCTTTGTGGCTCCCTCAATGGCTTGGCATTCTCCTCCAAATGTATCTTGTGTATTACCAACTAGGGGCTAATTCCTATAATATCCTCTATAGTCTAGCCGATAGCTTCCTTGTGCTCCCTTAAGACATCTAATAATTTCTCCTCTTGAGCCTCAACCAAATCTGAAGCTATAATCACAGGCAAACAATCTGCTGGACCTAGGAACTTATACTTAAGATTATCAGGTAAAGGCTTAAGTTCCTTCTTGGGGGGTTCAGGTGTTGCGATCTCCTCCATCTCATTGCTCTCCTGAGGAGGAGACTCCAAAATGGCATTCGTTTGCTCGAGTAACTTATATAAATCCAAATCCTCTTTAAATTGAGCAAAGCATGCCTATAGGGGGTCCTCAATGCTAGATTCATTCACAGTCTCCTCAAGAATCTCCTCTATCAAGCATGCATTTCTTACTTCATCATATTCTAGTGGTTGCTTAGTGATATCAAAGATATTCAACTCCACTGTCATATTTCTGAAGGAAATCTTCATCACCCCTGCCCTACAATTGATCAGGGCATTAGCCATGGCTAAGAATGGTTGCCCTAGAATAACCGATATCTGAATCCCTACATTTTGAACCGGCTTTGTGTCAAGTACAATAAAGTCCACAGGGAAATAGAACTTATCAACTTTTATCAAAATGTCCTCAACTACTCCCCGTGGTACCTTCACTAACCGGTCAGCCAATTGAAGTGTCGTGGATGTGGGCTTCAATTCTCCTAACCCTAACTGTAAATAGACTGAGTAGGGTAAAAGATTCACACTAGCTCCTAGATCCAAAAGAGCCCTCTCAATATGGCTGACTCTTATCGTGCAAGAGATGGTAGGATACTCTGGGTCCTTATACTTGATGGGTAGCTTGCACTGAAAGATTGAGCTCACTTGCTCAGTTAAAAATAACTTTTTCGGGATATTCATCCTCCTTTTGATAGTGATCAAGTCCTTTAAAAACTTGTCATATGATGGCACTTGATGGATGGCATCCAAAAATGGGATATTGATTTGGACCTGCTTGAATACCTCCAAAATTTCCTCATACTTCCCTCATTTCTTAGGCGCCTGTAATCTCTCAGGGTAAGGTGCTTTAGGTACAAATAACCTAGGAAGATCCTCCACAATAAGTGTGGCTGTAGATGGCTCAGCACCTCTCTTCTCCTTGTTGCCACTTCCTTGCCCTTGCTGCTTAGCAGGGTTTTCTTTCACTCGATTTTCCACTTATCTCCCATACCTCAATGTGACAATCAATTTCACTTGTTCCTCTTCATGCGTAGGATTCGATGAATTTCCAACCACAAACTGTCCTTTCAGGTTGGGCACGGGCTGACTGGGGAATTTTCCCTTATCTCTTTCACCCAAATGACTTGCAATTTGCCCTATTTGACTCTCCAGTTTGGAAATTGCTTGGGTTTTTACCATTGTTGCACTCCTTACTTCGCTTATGGATTGGCTAGTTATCTTCATGAACTCCTTAAGGGTGTCCTCTAGTGACTGTGAAATTGGTGTTGGCGTTTGAGTGGGAGCTTGGTAAGCAGGTGATGGTGTTGGATGGGCAGAGTTACCATGACTAGGAATTTGTGGGGCAAATCCGGGAGGGTATTGATTTTGAGCATGATGCAGGGCTCCTCCCTGATTCATTGGTTGGATCTGCTTCCATGAAAAATTAGGGTGGTTCCGCCACCCTGGATTGTACATCTCGGAGTAAGATCCATTTGAATGCCTTCGATAGTCATCGAAAGCATTCACTTGTTCCGTAGGATATTCAGCAAAAACCGACATTGATGGACAATTCTATGCTAGATGCATAGGACTAGCACAGATGGAACAGCTATCAACATTGAATGTGTTGGCAGCATAGATGGATTGGCCCACAGCGAGAGCGTCAATCTTCTTAGTGAGAGCATCTAACTTTATCCTAAAGTCAGCATCTTCCCTGACCTCATAGATGCCTATTTTCTTAGGAGCACGAATGGACTTATCTCGACAGCTTGAAAAATCCCACTGCTGCGAGTTGTCGGACAACTTGTCCAACGCCTTGTATGCTTCCTCCCCCATCAGACTCAAGAATGCCCCCCCATTTATAGACTCAATCATGCTACGGTTGGGTTGAGTCAACTCTTGGTAGAAGAACTAAACGAGTCTCCATTTTTCATATCAATGTGGAGGGCATCTGATCAGTAACTCTTTGAAGCGCTCCCAGCTCTCAGAAAACTTTTCATCCTCATCCTGAGTGAAGGAACTAATCTCCTTTCGGCACTCATTCACTCTAGACATTGGGAAAAACTTGTGATAAAATTTGCTAAGCAGATTTTTCCAAGATGTAATAGACTCAGGCGTGTTGGAATCCAACCATGCCCTAGCTCTATCGTGAAGAGAAAAAGGGAAAAGTCGAAGGACTGACTCCTCAAAGAAGTTTTGGAACTTAAATGTGGCACAAATATCTTTGAACTTCTTTACATGACTATAAGGATTTTCAAGATCTAAGCCATGAAATGAGGGTAGGAGTTGGATGACATGTGGCTTTAAGTCAAAATGGGTGGCATTGGTAGGTGGCAACACTATGCAAGAAGATGAATTAGTCGCAACGGGTGCGAACAAATCCCTAAGGGATGTAGTGGAGTCCAAGTTCTAAGCTCTAGGTTGCTCTACATGTTCCAGATGATTTGCATTCTTAAAATTTTCTCCCATCTCAACTGTCTCTCTTTCAACTAGTGCTCTTTTCTGTCTCCTAAGAGTTCTTTCTAAGTTGGGATCTAAATGTATCAAATCTAAATTGAGGGATCTCCGACCAAGCATACACCGCACAAAAAGCACTACAATAAACTGACCAGCAAAAACTCCAGAATAAAATAGAATAAATGCACAAACAGCAAACATACTACTCACAAAATGAGCCAACAAAAAATTTGCAAAAATATTATTTATTTATTTTTTATTTATTTATTGAACAACGAAAAGAGAAACAAATAAAATAAAATAAAATTGCCAAAAATAAAAATCAAACAAACAATGCTAACTAACTAGTAGAAAAATAAAATTAATTCAGACAAAAATTTCACAAACAAAATAATTCCCCGGCAACAGCGCCAAAAACTTGTTGTGAGTTTTAAATTACTCGCAAGCGAACGAGTCGTTTGCAATATAGTGCTGTGTAAGTGCGAGGTCGAATCCACAAGGAATTACGTTGTGAAAATATAATTTTATCTAAACTAACCTTATCTTAACCTAGTTTTGCGTTTTGAATTATATGTTGCAAAACAAATAAAAACTAAACTAAATTGATTTAAAACTAATAATAAAGACACTGAGGTTTCTGAATCCACCCCACCAAAGTTAAGCATATATCTTCATGTTCTAAAAATAGCCTATCAAAACATTCCATGAATCCAACTTAAAACAAAAAACAACAAATATCCCAATTAAACCAAAAGCATCCAATGTATCCGCTTTTAACAAATCACAAAGGAAATCCAATTTAATAAAAAACAATTTGATGTATCCATCAGATGAAACACACAAAATATACAATAGAATAATTTAAACGCAATCAATCATAAGATTTTACTCAAATAATTGACAAAACATTTATACTAAAAAAAATCAAAATTGTATAAATAAATCTGAAACTATTATGCCAAACAACGGCTAGGCTTCATCTTAAACCTTAGTTTGAAGATTTTAGCCACTCATAATCATGAAACTAGAGTTCATGATAAAAGTGCTAAATATTAAACTAAAAAAAATAGTAAATTAAAACTGACTATACATGGGAGAAATTCGACTCGCTGTTGGGCGGCGTTTCCCCTCGTGGTAACAAAGCCTTCGAGATCCACCAGAATGCTAGTAGATGTCCACCGAATTGTACCAAATGGCACCAAGAGTCACACTTCGGATTCCTCCTAAGAGCCCACTGGATTGCTCCTAAAGGCCCCCTAGATTCACTTTCTGATGATCTCAGATTCTCCGATGATCTCTAAAGCTGAAGTGGAGTGGGTCTTATATAGGCAAATACCATGAGTGCAATGTGTTTCCAACCTAATGTGGGATGTGGGATATAGAAATGTGTTTCCAACTAATGTGGGATGTGGGATTTAAGCTTTCACATGCCCTTCAAAACTTCTGCTCATGCTGAAATCCCGCACAGCCCGCACAGCCTGACCTTTGTCTACTAAAACGGCCATAACTTTCTCTAGAAAAATCATTTTTATGAGCCATAAAATTCTCCAGAAAATAGACTTCTAGATCTTTCTAAGAATATATGGCTTATCTCATGGTTTTTCGTGCATCAATACAGATCAATTTTCAAAGATGATTGATTTATACGGGTAATTCTGGAAATTTAGTGAAACTCCTTTCTTAGTGCATGTAAACCTGAAAAACAACGAAAACAACTCAAGTAACAAATTCCTAAGCTAACGAATGTAAATTAAGTGACCAAAATATGCAATATTTTTCACTCATCATAGGGCATAGTCAGAGCCCTCTTATATAATTGTCCATCTATGACCGTGTACCGTGAGGCACGGGAGATTAACTTCCTTGCTTCACCTTCTATTCAAGGACTTTCCCGTCTTTTAAGTACGTAGAATTGGGACCATCCATGTCTCTTCTTCTACTACGGGTAGGACCAGGGTTTCGTCTATGCTTGGGGCAGAGAGGGTTTTCAGGTACATAGCTTTGGTTGGCTCGAGGTGTTGGGATGAGGCCAACCTGGTTAAAGCGTCTACTTTTGAGTTCTCCATTTGGGGGACATGAGTTATCCTGAATGTTTTGAACCTTGAGATGAATTCTCTTGCTTTCTCGAGGTACTGGGCGATTTTTTTCCCCGGGCCTCGAATTCCCCTGTAACTTGACTTACTACCAATTGCGAGTCACTGTACACCTCTAGAACCTCGATGTTCAGGGCTTTTGCCAATTTCAAACCTGTGATTAGGGCCTGGTACTCAGCTTCATTGTTGGAGGTTTTGAACTCAAATCTCAAGACCTACTCGACTACGAACCCGTCCGGGCTACAGAGGATGAGCCCTGCTCCGCTCCCCACGGTGTTTGAGGATCTGTCCACATGGAGGGTCTACCTTGGAGGCGGCTCATTAGGTATTGATCTTGTTTCTTCATTCGGATCTATAGGGAGAGTTGTTTCAACGATAAAGTTGGCTAGGGCCTGACCCTTGATTGCCTTGCGAGGGTGGTATCGAATATCGAACTCCCCAAGTTCTACTGATCACTTGACCATTCTTTCAGAAAGATCTAGGTTATGCAGGACTTGTCTTAGGGGCTGGCCAGTCAAGAGGATGATGGTGTGCGCTTGGAAATATGGTCTGAGTTTCCGTGCAGCCACTATGAGGGCGTAAACTACCTTCTCTATAGGAAGATACCTCACCTCTGCTTCGTGGAGGATCTTGCTGACATAATAGATAGGTTTTTGAATGCTTTCTTCCTCTCAGACCAGGACAGAAACCACTGTGCTTTGTCCAGCCGATAAGTACAGGAACAGTTCTTCACCTAGGAGCGGCTTGGTTAAAAGCGAAAGCGAGCTTAGGTACTTCTTTAGCTCTTCAAATATTTCCTAGCAGTCCTCTGTCCAAGAAAAATCCATTGTTTTCTTAATGAACTTGAAGAAAGGCAGACATCTTTCCGCTGATTTAAACATGAAACGGTTTAGGGTAGCTATTCGCTAGATGAGCCGCTGTGCCACCTTCATGGACTTAGGAGGAGCCATATCGAAGTTGGCCTTTATCTTCTCTGTGCTAGCTTATATTCCTCTTTGGGTGACTATGAAGCCCAAGAACTTCCCCCCTGTTACCCCGAATGCACACTTTGCGAGGTTCAGTTTCATCTTGTGTTTTCATAGTTCCCCAAAGGCCTCTTCTAGGTTAGAACCATGGTCTCGCGCCTTGGTTCTCTTGACCAACATGTCATCTACATAGACTTTCATGTTTCACCCAATCTTTTCTCTGAAGATCTTGTTTACCAACCTTTGATAAGTTGTACCGACGTTTTTAAGCCCGAACGGCATGACTTTGTAGCAGTACAGTCCCTGGTCGGTGATGAAGGCGGTCTTGTCCTAGTCGGGCTCATATATAAGAATTTGGTTGGAGCTAGAATATGTGTCCATGAAAGTGATGAGCTCGTGCCCAGAAGTAGTGTCTAGCAACCGGTCGATCCGAGGCAGGGGAAAGCTATCTTTGGGGCAGGCCTTGTTCAAGTTGGTGAAGTCGATGCAGATTCACCACTTGTCGCTGGCCTTTTGAACCATCACCACGTTGGACACCCAGTCAGTACTTCACTTCTCAAATGAAGCTGGCCTCAAGTAACTTATCCACTTCCGTCTTTATAGCGACTTAACGTTCTGGGGTGAAAGTTCTTTTGTTCTGAATGACTGGCTTGTGTTTCGGATCTACATTCAGGTGGTGCTCGATAGTTCTAGGATCGATTCCAGGTATATCTGACACAGACTAGACAAACAATTCCTGGTTCCTCTTGAGGATGGAGATTAGCTCTTCTCTGTGACTTCTGGGCAGATTTGATCCGATCTGGATGGTTCGGGAGGGGTTCTCTCCGAGGGGCATCAAAGTCAGCTCTTCTATTTGTCGCCCCCTTGGAGTCTTCATCTCATCTCTAAAGTCTTCCACTTTGAGGGGCAGGGCTTTAGTCTTCTTCCCTTCTTTAATGGCATTCAGAGAGCAGGACCGATAAGCTTATTGATCTCCTCTAACCACCCCTACCCCCTCACTGGTGGGGAATTTGACTTTCAGATGATAAGTGGAGACAACAGCTTTCAGCTTATTGAGAGTAGGCCGGCCGAGGATCATATTGTAAGAGGAGGGTTGCTTGACTACCAAAAAGGTAGTTTGCACAATTGTTGTTCGTGGCACTGTTCTTGCAGTAACTGGGAGGATTATGATTTCTTCCTCGAATACAAGGGATCCACTAAAACCATAAAGGGGGGTCAGGGCCTGCTCTAGGCGCTTGTCTTTCAGCTTTATACGCTGGAAGACATCATAGAACAGGATGTCTATCGAGCTTCCGTTATCAATTAGGACATGTTTTACTTCATGGTTGGCCACTACGAGAGAGACCACCACTGCGTCGTCATAAGGAATCTGCACACCTTTCAAGTCATCTTCCATAAATGAGATCATTAGACTTGACTTTCTTCACTTGTGAGGGTCGCTGAGGGAGGCCACGGCTCTGGAATATGCCTTGCTGCTTTGTCCCAAACCTCCTCTGACCGCTAGGCCTCTGCAAATCGTTTTGATGATCCTAGTGGTAGTCGCCACCTCCTGGTTCCTCTTAATGGGCTTGAGGTTATTTCGAGGGTCCTATCGTTCTTGCTGTGAATGACGGGGGCGTCCGGAGTCCCTCTTGGCTAGGCGGGCGTTTCTCTCTCCCACGATCTCTTAAACTCCTTCAAGTGCCCCTGGTTGATGAAGGCCTCGATCTGTACCTTTAGGCTATGGCACTCTTCAGTATCGTGGTCGTGGTTCTTGTGGAATCGACACCACTTTCTCTGGTCCCCGCCGAGGTCCAGCTTCTTGGGCGGCCACTGGAGGACAGACCTGTCTTGAAGCTGCATCAGGACGATGGTCTTAGATGCATTGAGGGGGGTGAAGCCGTCGAACTGGAGGTGGGGTTTATACCTGTTTTCTTGGTGGGGTCTTTTGACCGCTCCTCTCTGAGGGTCGAGGTCCTTTCTCTTCTTCTCTGTTTCTCCTTTTCTCTCTCTTCTAAAGCCTTGGTCATCTTTCACTAGCATATACTTCTTGGCTCGAGCCAAGACCTCTTTCATGTCTTTGGACGGGCGTCGGGTGAGCTTGAAATTGAAGATCCCGGACCTTAACCCATTTTTAAATGCTAGCATTTGGACATTCGGGTCGAGGTCTAGGATTTCCCATGCAACTGTATTGAACCTGGTTATGTAGGTCCGAAGCTTCTCTCCCTGGTGTTGGGCAATATTGAATAGGCTCTTTGAGGTCTTCTTCGGCCTCTTACTACTGAGGAAGTGAGAGGCAAAGGTGTAACTGAGCTCTCTAAAGTTACCGATGCTTCCTGGCTTCAAAAGCGAATATCACGTACCTGTAGCTTTCTCAAGAGTAAGGGGAAAGGCGCGACACATGATAGGGTCAGAATGCCGATGTAGCATCATAGTCGTCTTGTAATGCTGTAAATGGTCTAGAAGGTCTGCCGAACTGTCGTACATCCTGATTTGTGGCATTCTGAAGTTAAGTGGGAGTGGGGTCTCGAGGACGTTCTCCGTGAATTGAGGGTCTTAGATGCTAAGCACATCTAAGATACTGTGGCTTCTATGCTTGAGGGCTCTGTCTATTTTTTTTTCCATCTCCTCAAATCGTCTGTCCAAGTTGAAGTTGCTTTTAGAGGAAGAGCTTTCCTTGGACCAATCGTGGCACAGCAAGGGCTCGGCAATAGAACTATTGCAGGCTGAATCTTCATAACTAGAAGATTCCGCTTACTTAGGAGTTTGGTGGGGAGAGAATGAGGGTTGCCGACCTGCACCTCGGACTTGGGCCGCCAAGTGGGCTATCATTCAGGAGAGCTCTTGGAATTGAGCCTGAGTCACGGGGGCAGTCTGAGGATGTGCGGTCACTCCCTCGTAGTCGGGGGAGTCGGTCCCGGAGAGACGAGGACGCTGTTCTCTGATGAGGTGCCGTCTGCTTGATCCAGGGGTTGCACGCTCGAGGATCAAGGGGAATCTGGGCCTAGATTGTTGGCTCTGGGTGCTGCCCCGGATGGGGGGGGGGAGCACGCCGTTGGGGCTCCCTTACCAGTTCTTTTGGTGGTGTTTCTGGGCGGCATCGCAACAAGTGAGTTCTTTTGTAATTCTTCGCTCTTACTACTTAGTGAGAGATTGTGGTTTCCTACGAACGGCGCCAATCTGTTGTTGCCGCGAAATCATTGTTGCTGACATGGCGTCGACGTACAGGGATCTAAGGTTGACTTCTTGGAACCTGCACAAATAGGTAGGGGTGAACTAAAGGACCCTTGGAAGGAGGGGAGGGGGAGACCTCCGAGGGCGCTCCAACGTTCTAGTCAAGCCGAGGTCGAGGATTAATTTTAAAGTAGATTAGTGTTGAAAAATGAAAAGTGTTGTTTTGGACTTACATACCTTAGGCTATTTATAGTCTTCCGAGTGGAGATTGCCCACGTGGGGGGAGGGATGGCCTTGCCCCTGCGATCCCGGGCTTTAAGGGTCAGATCTTAATCGCGTGTTCAGAGAGTCGCGTGTGTCAGGGGGTCGCGTGCTTCAGAGGGAGTTAGGCCCACTAGTCACACTTTGACGTGGCGATCGTGTGATCTGCCCACTCAACGTGTGCTTTGCCACGATGCGGAGGCTTGACACATGTCATCATTCTATTGATGATGCCAGGATCCACATGTAGGTTTCTCATTGGACTAGGGCCTTGTGGGCTCCATCAATTACGTTTAAATATCAAATGAAATGTTAAAAGAAAATAACATAATTTATAAATCTTAAGTGAGTAAAACAAAATAGTAAGAAGAAATGCGTATTTATCTTCTCAACATTACAATCAGTCCTTTCCATTGTTTGATTTTTTTTTCTTTCACTTGCATGTAATTACGGAATGTAACTTTGATGATTTTCAATACCAGGTGGTAGTGTGTCTCATATATGGAAAATTTGTTCCATCATCTCTTTCTTCTTTCTTTTCATTTTTCTTTTCTACGGATCAAGACTTAAATAGTAAAACAAAAGAATAAGAAAATTTGTCATCTGCATTTTTTTTTTTGACGGCAATGTGTTTTAGAAAGTCACGAGTGACCATTACAACCCGTGCAAAAGTGCTGATTGGTTTCCCAAACACCGATAAATAGGAATGTTCACTAAACGATTAAAATCGATTAATCAATTAACTGATTAATTGGTCGTATTAATCGAAATTAATTCGATAAGTTAATATCGAAATAATTAAGTTAATGTCAAAAAATTGATCACCCTTTAAACACATTATTTTCTTGATTTAATTGTTGATGTGATTTGCAACTGTGTTATATTTTGCAGTTACGATACTATTGTTCTTTTCTATCATGGTCTCAATCAAACAAAACTTGCTCTACGTTACAGACATAATTTTAGTGGGATTATGGCTAAATTTTAATTTTATGAACTGATGTTTAATTGATATATTTAATTAGAGAGGGATTTGTCTAGAAAGGGCAAGAGGAGAAAAAATAGATTTTCATAAAAAGATAAGTTTTTATCCAACTAAAAGTATGGGTAATTTTGTCAATTAAATAAATTTATTATGACCTTAACAATTAGTGCTAGGGTAATATTGCCACCCATATGAAAATATTTATTTCTTCTTCAGCCAATCATATACCTATTTTGGAGACTATAAAAAAACCATGCTCATCATGTAACTGCCTTTACCATATTGTTGAAATCATGCTCATCAGCTAATTTATTGATTGCTCTATGGTTGCGTTTTTTCTCTCTACAATTTTCATATTAAGTTATGTCAACACAACTTAATAGAAAGCCATTCATTTTTCGGTAAGTGAAGACTTAATCGCATGTAAAAAATCTCCTCTTCATTCATTTTTCTTTCAGGATTTAACACAACCAAAAAACTGTGCATATATTTATGGGTTTTTTTATTTATTGAATTCTGATAATTTTTTTGTGGTTCAATTACTATTGTTGCAGCAAAAGAAATTATGATTTACGTGTTAGTATTTGTTCTATTCTATTTTACTATTTTTTCAAGATTTTTTCCATCATTTTTAAATAAATATATTCATCATAAAATAAGTTCAATGTAGTTTAAAATGCAAACTGATCAACCTTGTGTTTTATTTGTGTGAAATGATCAGGTGACGCCAAAAAAAAAAGCAAATACCGAGTTACTGCTTCGCGTTAGCTCTCTTATCTTGCTCTATTAATGCTTGTTCTTGAGATTAGTTTATGTCATAGTACTTAAAGTTTTATCTTTGACTTTTAATTGTACCAAAATAATTTTTGTAAATGTCACTAAAATTTTTAACCTTAATTGACCATAATAATCATTGAAACGTATATACTGAGATAACAAATATAACAACCATTTAACAAAGAATAAATCACGTGAATATAAAAAATGCTATATTTAGATAAATAGGTAAACATCAACCACATGAAATGTGGTTTTCTATGTATCTGAGATAAGATAAATGAAAAGTTAAGCCATAGATAGTCTCATGTACTTACCCAAAAACTATATAGATAGTCCCAAATCAAGCTATCAAAAAATTTACAACTGAAAGAGGATGCATAAAACATCATTCTTTGATAATATATATATATATATAAAAGCAATAATAATTTACAAACCAAATGATATAGATTTTGTAAGAACAACACAAGAATATATTACACAATAAGTTTACTAATCAAGTAGAACGCTAGCCACATGAAACTACTCAAATGGGAGATTAAGCATTTAACTTTTGAAGTTAAAAAGGAAATTCTTTTAACAAGAACTTAATTTTTTCACTCTCTTCCAAATACACATGCATACACTAGTCATTTAAAATACTTGAGTGTCTAGCTTATCAATAACAATTTATTTTCATACACACTGACACTATAGATGATTATATAAAACCTATATCAGGAAAAGTAAGAGCTACTTTTAAGAATTTTGACTTTTAATTTTGTAAATTTTAAGCAAGCTAAATAATTTGGGTATCTCGCTTTGACTTTCAATTTTGTAAATCTTAACGAAATTAAATCGTAACGAAATTGGATTCGTGATATTACCATTCAATAAATATTGTATTTTTTAAATTTTTTTATAGTTTCCATCTTTTGAATATGTGAAAAAAAAAGTAAAAAAACAAACCCATAAAATGGTATAAAAAAAAATTATACATGTGATGCTTTTTTCAATACCTCAAGAATAATTGGGTTGAAATTAATAAACCTTTGTAATAAGGTTGATGTTGCTGTCATTATAATCTAAAAAGAGAAAAGAAAAGGGTGAAGCTAATGATAAGGTCAACTAAATTAAGATGAAAAGAGAAAGACATACGTGTTGGTAATAATTTCCCTTTGGTTTGCGCTGATGAATACCATTTGGAGTGCACACTTGACAGTAATATAATATAGTACTCCGTAATTATAATCTTATTTTACGTCAAGTTTCTTGATTATGACAGTAATATATAGTACTCCGTAATTATATCTAACAATTTTCTTAATTAATACTATTAAGGATAGGACTTAGACGTGAAAATATCTTGAAGTTAGAATTTAGACGTAAAAATATCATTTTATTCATGGCACGTGTAAGAATGTGATTGGTCATTAAATTGAGTTTGTGAACTTACGTTTTAACTTTTGAAAAGTATTATGTGTCAATACGTCATTAATGCAATGGAATTACTCTACATCATTAACTTTTTTTTTTTTTCTCTTGATCGAAGTTTTGATAAGATAATTTGAGCACACATGACACAACTCATTTAAAGAAACAATAAATACTTTTAAAACTTACGAGAGTCAAACTTGAAACTTTAAATTCCCAAAACCTTAACTTTGAAGCTTCAATGATGATGATAACCAACATTATCCATTTGAGCTATGATAATTTCCATGACTGACCTTTAGCAAGATCCATACTCAATTATAAATTTATAATCCATAAACAAACTCCTTTATGGATTAAGAAATTTGTTTTTATACAAAATTAAAAAAAAAATTAGATCAAGTAGTAATTACATTTGAGCTTAGCTCAAGTAGTAAAGAGTACAACTACAGATGGTAGGTTCTTAGAGTAGAAATAAAAAAAGAATAGTCCCAATTAAATCAATAACATTTTTTTTTAAGTTAATTAGAAAGGGCCTAAATATCACATTTCATATAAATTATAGATCTTTGTAAAAATTAACAAGTACAATTTTACCTTTTAAGTATTCAAATGTTTCAATGCAATTTTTTTTCTTCCTCAAGCAATAGTTTTTTTTTCTTTCAATTTTTTTAATTTGTATACCAAATAAATAATAAATTGTCATAACAAAATTATGTAATTCTACCATTGATCCAATCACGACATTAATCAAAAGGCTCACATTGAAATGTTTAAATAATTGAATGTTAAAATTATTAAATTTAAAAACAAAAGATCAAAATAAAACTTTCGACCCAAGATAAAATAAAAAACACAAAAACAAAAGAACTATCTGTGTAGATTCATACTCTTATAACAGTCCACTTTCATGATGATTTGTTATTTAGAACAGTTTGTCCAAGAATTTGGTTTGAGACAGCCTAAAAGCACATAAACTTCTCATTTATATTAAGAAAAAATCAATTAAACCATGTTTCATAGTACATTGAAAGCTTTACAAGCAGTTTAATTGGTGCTACCTAAACATAAAAAAAAATGAGAACAGCAAAGTCAGTTTAATCATTACTTTCTGTGATCAGGGTTCCCATATAAATGAAAATTCAAAACCATGAATGTTTGCATCTTTTTTAAAGTACAGCAATGGTTTCTAACCCACACGACTACTCCCCTTCAACCCACATGACAACAACTCCCCTTATGAACAACAACTCTCCTTATTCATAAGGGAGTCACTCACTTGAGGATTTGACTCTAGAACCTCGAGGGCACCAAAGTGCTTTCAAACTTGCAGCAACAACCAATGAGCCACTCAACTTAAAAAGATATGACATAACACACATCAGCCATGCATTCGCAGAATGACCAAAGGCCTCAATTATTCCAAAATGACTCTTATGAGTTAAGTCATCCCTGAAGAACAAAATTGGCAAAATTAAAACTACTGAAAAGGTACTACAACAACATAAGAAGAAATAGGAAAGTGAATAGTGCCACTTACAGTCACCAAAGAAAAATGGACTTCAACCTTCAGCCATAACAGAAATGCCTCACATGGATGCATAAGCAGCAGAAACTTCTGCTTAAATATTGATCAAGATTTAAAATTTGCGTGGTGTTACTGCAGTCTTCCCGTTACTTCGTACATAAGCAAATTGGCTAAGATCCACTCCAACAGATGACCTTCAATGATGGAAACCAATCATAGATGATAATGCTACTAATAAAATTTAGAAGGGTAATAGAAATTGGCATCAGGGATTTAATTATATTACCTACTGGGACAAGTGTTTCGAACATCTTTCAGAGGAGCACGGAGACCACTAGCACGAGAACCAGAGAAAGAGCATCGAAATGGTGATATCACTGAAACAAATCTTTCCACTGATTTTTCTGCAATGTCAGAATAATGGCTTAAATGTGAAATGTCTGATCCAAACTTTCCTACTTCAGTTTTCATCTCAGTAAATGTTTTGTTGATGTTAGGATCACAATATCCTACAGGTGAATGAATACATAAAACATATTAAATGTCTTCCCTTTTGTGTAGTATGCAACAATGACAGGCATTATGAACCTAGCAACAACAAAATAAGACTAGTTCACTTTATCAACTTATGGCCGAAGATGGTAGATGAATATTCATCGTCCTTCAATTGATGCATATTCCTTTTTACATGGCATCTTAATGTAAATTGTTCCCTTGGTAAAAAACCTTACAAAAATGAGATTCCTTACCAAAGCGAGAATCCAGAAAAGCAAAGAAACACAAAAGAAAGGAAGAAAAAAATGAACCAATTACAATATACATATAAAAACTTCCCCTCTGGTGTTCATCGAATAAATTTGCAAAAATTTACTACGAACATTTAACTGATATATTTGACAAACCACAAAGTAATATTGTAGTTAGTAAATTATGATATAAGTTATATAACTAGCTTAGTGTTCCATAAAACCAATGATACCTTTTAATACTATGCATGTGGAATCTGAACCATAAATAAATGAGTATAATCAGGCCATCATAAGGCTCCAAAGCAATCATCAACTTAAATTAAAAAAAAATGATACAAAAAGAAGGAAAGTTTAATATGATCAGACAATAAGTGCCAACTCAAATAATCATATCAACATGTAAATCTGCTAATAAATATTTTCTGAGTTCAATAATTAATCTATATACATAGCTTGATAAGCCAAATAACAGAGTTCCAGTTTGATGAAAAGAATGTATATCAATTGATAAGTAAAATTTACTTCCCAAAATAAGTCAACTACTGTGTAATTAGTACGTACCATTATCATAAAGAGATGAGTTTGTGCGCATATGCTTGGGATTCACATTTTCTTGAAGCAATTAAAAGAATTAAAACACGTAACTATTTAAATAAAGTAGTACCAAAACATAAGACATGCACAAAGCCAATACACCTACAGTTTGAGCAGTGTCATCTGGGGAGGTCTTCCTTTTCCCAGTTGTCCCCTTAAAGTAACTACTCCCAGAAGTAACATTCTCAAGTATATCAATGGTAGCATCATCCTGGACAAAGATCTTTTCTTGTTTATCATCCTGATTATTCTTGCTCACTTGCTTATGCTGAAAATATGAACTCCTTACAATAACTTTCCTGCTCTCTGTTCTTATTTTTCCCTCAACTGCATCAGCAACATTCTTACAATCATGTTCTTTATGTGATGCTGGACAAAGTTTATGTATTGAATTCCCAGATTGAAGCAGTAAAGCAGTTTGTGGACCTATGCTCCCTGATGCTAAATCCTCACCATGCCTTGGAGATTCTGAATAGTCAGGAACTTTGGCAGAAGATTCATTTTCGACCTATAGAAAAGAAAGAAAGAAAGACAAGAAGGGTTCAAGAGCCAATATCAATTGCCGTTTTTCATTGCTCCTATTAGTATCACTTACGAAGTTGTTGGCAAGAGACACATAGCCTGAATTTTCGGAGTCAAGTGAGGACACCAATGAACCATTTGCTTCACAAGAAGCAGGCTCCCCAGTTACGTGTTCGTCAGGACTGTTAGAAGATTTGCCTGTTGGACTTGGATGTTTCGGTGACACCCGAGAGGCCCTAAATTTTCTCTTTGCCTCAAGAGATGCAAAGCCTGTTAAGTGTTGGACCACTGAATTACAAAAGTTGCAAAACACAATAAGAACTGTGAGGAAGGCAATCAGTAAAATATTGATAAAAATGCTGCCATGGCCACATCACCATTATTAAAAAAATATTTATCCAATATTATTTAGGACTCTATCTTTTGGTTACAAGTCCTTTTTCTGCCATGATAGTCAATTTAAGGCACGCTGGCACTAGTTTCAACCTGAAAACCTGCCATTTCAACCTTTGCTGGTGGCAGTAGAACCATCACAAATGACTAATAGATTTCTCCAAAAATCAGAATAGGACATGCAAACTTATCATGGTTCGAAGGACAATAAAGTTTTGTCTAGTTTGCCAAACATGTGAGTGCGGGCGCGACGCACACACACATAAAGAGCAGGACAACTTAAAATATTCCTGTATGCAATGATGCTGCCTGCCTGTGTTCCCTTCTTGTTCTGAAGAATGAAGTAAACAATAGTCTGCCACATGATAATTGAGAGATTTCATAAACTGAAAGAAAGCAAATAAGTTTCCTAATAAATGACATACATTTGAAAAACAAACTAGCATAGTCAAAGATAAGAAAAGTGACATCAGTGGATACAGAAATACATGGTCAGGAGATTCTTCTGAACAGGCAAATCTAGCTTTTTCCTTTGACTGTCAAGTTTGCAACTTTTGAGAAGGGAATTACTATTGAGCACTAGTTGAGAACTAACATTTTCAGCCTGTTAGTTCAAAGAAGAAGGAGAGGATTCAAACACAAATAGTGAATGAGAAACTATAACTCATTTCAGAAAAGAAAAAGGCGAAACAGTTTAGCAAAGTATAATTTGATTTGCAAAAAGCCAATTTCCTTAAAGTAAAATCATTTGTTCACGCATCTTAGAAACATTAGTGTCAAAGCATGCAATGAACTATAAGTTTTTTTTTTCAAAAAAAAAAAAATAATACAATGAACTGTAAGGTTATCATTACATATCTCATTAAACGGACGTCTTAATTTTTTTTCTTACCTGGCTACATGAATGCCATTATCAAACTACATATTTCCTGTTCTGAGTATCATTTCACAATTAATTCAGGTCTGGGTAACTAGGGTCTAGACTCACTACACATTATATTTGACTCTTGTTGATGCCATAAACTTTATCCTTCATAATCTCAACGTACCATTTATGCTTGTCTCTAA
The DNA here is from genome assembly GCA_023935145.1 of Bretschneidera sinensis. NCBI lineage: Eukaryota > Viridiplantae > Streptophyta > Magnoliopsida > Brassicales > Akaniaceae > Bretschneidera > Bretschneidera sinensis. The sequence continues at coordinate 108,929,017 of CM043697.1, forward strand.
TTAAAACTGCATAAAATGCTTATGACTAAGAAAAATAATTTGGTTTAAAAATTATTCTGGTGCACAATGTAGAAAAATATTCTTGATCCAAGGGACACCAGATTACCTTGAGCATAGCAGAAAAAAGAAGTATCAACCCTTCAAGAGAGAGAGAGAGAGATAGAGACAAATAAGAGAGCAGAATATACCTGAAATGGCTTTTGCGTAAATGGATCAAGATCACCTTTTGCTATACTTTTAGCAATATGTTGTGGTATCAATGTGTTCCAAGTTAAGGTATGATCAGGTTTATTTCAATAAAGCAGAGGAAAATTATGCAGAGAATTAGACTAATAACAAGAATTCCACATGGAGGATATGGTCCTAAAAAGTCCAAATCATCACCAAGGTTGTCAGATATGTCCAGTAAATGTACAATATCTTCAGTGATTTGATCATAAACACATTGATACTGGAAAGTCAATATTGCCTTCTTGAATGATTCTTCATAAAAAGGAGGAACTGAAACTGTGCTGTATCTCAAGTGCTTAATTACCTGAAAAGAATCAACCATGGCTTGATACAACAGTACAACAGAAATTCATTAAGAACTTAAAACTTACTGTAGAGAAATCAAAGGACGAGTATAAATACAAATAAAAAAAATTACACATGAGGTTATTCGAAATATTGAAACATTTTATTTTCATCTTGCTTCCATTAAAAGCAGATTTTCTTGGTTTATCTAGTTAAAGAAATGCACTTATAAGAAAAAATTCTAGTTAAAGAAATGCAATTATTTAGTGCGCGCATAATGGAACTCACCTTGTCATAACTTTTGAACCTTTTAATTAGTGCATGAGCCCTTTTTAGACCCATTCCTGATGACGACTGCAAATAGTCACAACCATTCAAAAGGCACATCTCAAGAAGCATCTGCTTAGTAAATCCAGCAAAACTCAGCTCTGTTCTTATGTAGCATGGAATATTGAAACTCAACAGCTTGCCCAAACTTGTCCATTTTAAAGACAATCTGGATAAAAAAAGGATTAGAACATCCCGGTGTGAGAGTGAGTTTGGTAAGACAAATAGGTAGAAAAGAAAAATGTGATTTTCGGTAAATCATAACAACAATAGTAACATGAAGTTTGAATGATGGATAACTCACTCTGGGACAGTCAAATGGTATCAGATCAGAGTCCTCAGTGATAGCTGCATCAACCTGTTTACTGACAGCCAAGAAGGTCATCTGGGCATCGGCCTCATAAGGAGCCACAACATAACACACATTCTCCTGCTTCAGAACCTTCCATTTGCAACCATTTCAGTAGTGGAGAAGATAACATCATATTGCACTAAAAATATTCTCCCTTATATATTGGCAAATATTCCATTTTGGGATGTCCCATATTGTTTGTTCATTTTGAAAAGTCAAAGTTCAACCTTTGTTAAGTTTCCTAAATTACCCTTAAGTTTAAGTTTTCTAGAAGACTCTACCATTAAGTTTAGGTATTAAATAAGGGTATTTCTGGAAAGTAGACTATAATTTGATGAGTAGTAACATCAATTATTATGTATACTTAAAAAGTTGGATTTTCTATAAATACCCATATATATGGGATGGAGAGAGCATCAATTTATTGGAAGATGGATTCTTCTTGAGGAGGTAATCTGCCACAATGCTTTAAAAGCACCATCTCATTACCTGGATCAGTTCATGTGCAATGGATGGTGAAATATCAACAGCCTTTTGGTAGCACTCAGCAGAATTTCCATCTGATTCATGCTCAATGGCACGTGCAAGATTTTCCTTCCTCGCCCTGCATTTGTAGGGCACACAATATTCTTATGTCCGCATATGGCATTCCAACTGTAAGAAGACAAGGGAGAAACCAATATGAAGAAAAAAAATTATTTCATTAAAGCAGAAATTATCACTAAATTAGAGTTGCAAAACCTGCTGAATACTTGAGCATACCCATACGCATAAAAAAATGCATGTTAAATAGTTAGCTGATTGGTAAAAGATTCAGGTAGTGAATACCTAGTGAGGGTTCTTAGATTATAATCATATACACCATAAAGTGGAACTACAGGTTCTGTTAAGTTGCTAAGCACTTTTAATTGACTGCATATTGAATAATTAAACCAGGCTTAAACTAGATACTGAAACTCAAGTGGAACCGAGACTTGATTTTTAGCATACCTCTCACGCTTGTTCTCTTGTTCAATCTTCATTTTTAGAAGACCTCCATCAAAGACAAGAATAGGTTTAACACCATAATGGCACAGCAAATACTCAATGTGCCTAAAAGATCAGACAAAAGGGAACACTGTATATTAGAAATTTAGGATATACCTCCAGAATCACAATAACATAGGAATAAATATTCTATTCAACCTTGAGTTTATTCTTTGTTCATCACCAGACCAACTGAACACAATATAGATACTTTTATTTTGGATGAAACATAAATCCTTCAATTTTTCTTTTAGTCTCAAAGTTTGCTTTTCTTCCCCCTTTTTATAATGATATAAGAAACCTCAAATGTGTTATCAATGTAAAAAATCAGCAAAGTCATGCTTTTATTGATTTTGAGGGGGGACCTGAACACTGAAGATCTAACAAAACAATTAAATTCACTGTAACAGGCTAACACAGCATTTTAGCTCAGTCAAGCTGAGTTCTTTAACAATAAAACCAACCAGTATTCAAGAAAGAAAGGAAATGACATATTCTGGGAGAAAAAGAAAAAAAGGTAAGCCGCTTTAAACCATCTTTGAGAATTTCCATTTCTTTGATCTGCCTGTTTGAAAGAACCAGCCAAATACTTCCCAGCAACCAAATATATGATTAGAGCAGCACACAAATATACTTCAATTTTCAGGCTTCTTTCACACATTAGTATCACTTCGTTTCTCATAATATAGCCATTTGCTACAGGTAATACAAGATAAACCCTAATCATACAGGAGGGCTTCAATTGAAACTTCAACAATATAACACACAGCTGAAGGGAAAGGGGTTATTGTCGTGGGTGGGCTGATCTACAAATACACTAAAATTATCACTGTAAGAATAAACGTCATCCCAGTTTAACAAGATCATCAAAGTTTCAACTATACTACACATATACATACATAGAGGGCTGACTTTCGGGGTTTGAGATTTTTTTTATAAAAAAACCATCGAAATCATCAATACAAGAATACTCATTATCCCAAATTGATAAATTCTTGAATCGACTACTATGTGCAAATCTAGAGAGAAAGAAGTGAATTTTTTGGGGCCTGAGCATTGACAATTGCATATAATCGTGAAACCAAAAATACCCATTTCTCCAATGCCATGAATAATCGTCAAACCAAAAGTACCTATTTGCCCAATGCCATGAAAAATCGTCAAACCAAAAATACCCATTTCCCGAATGCCATGAAATCTTGAAATAAATTTTGGAATTATATATATAACAGAGAAACCTGGAGGTGGGTAATCCTTTGCAGAGGTCTCTGCTGCAAGGCAATGCACCTTTGTGGAGCCACGAATAGGTATCAACAGCTACAGAGCAACCCCGAAGGTCTCTGATGTGGATTGGTACCATTATCGATTTCAATAGAGGCAAAAGCCCTTCTATCCCCATTTCTTATTTCCTTGTTCTTCTCTTGGGAAAAAAGAAGAAGCTCTATATAACAAGCTAATCTGGGTTTAATTATAGCAGGGACCAGACCGATGCCCAAATCTTGCGTTATTAACACCATCCACTAAGAGAGAGAGGGTTTTATGAAGCAAATCCGGAGTAATTTTGGCGGGAAAAGTTTTCAGCATTTGCAATTTGCAGGTGTGATTTTTTAACGACCCGTTTGTCAATAGTAATAGTATTAGTATTTTTCCCACTTTTTCTTCTTTTTTTCCTTTTATATAATAAATTAAGTAATTGCTGTGTCTGATTACAGGGAGAGTTGAGATTATTGAAGAGACAAGACACTGAATTTTTCTACCAAAGTGTGTTGATGAGGAAAAATTCTTACCATCTCGAATCTCATGTATTTTTCATAATATTGTGTGATAAAAAATTAAAAAAAAGAATTCAAAACAAAAAAGTAAAGAAGATAATGTTTTCCCTTTTTGGTTACGTTTAAATATCAAATGAAATGTTAAAAGAAAATAGCATAATTTATAAAAGTGAGTAAAACAAAATAGTAAGAAGAAATGCGTAATTATCTTCCCAACATTACAATCAGTCCTTTCCATTGTTTGATTTTTTTTATGTCACTTGCATGTAATTACAGAATATAACTTTGATGTGGTGTCTCTCAGATATGGAAACTCAACTGGCCTGAGTGGTAAAGAAAAAAAAGTGACAAGAAGGAAAAAAAATAGAGAAAACAATGGTTTTTTTTATTGTTTGATAGAAAACAAATGTTAGTGGAAAAAAAATTAAGATGATTAGTGTTTCCTCTCATAAATAAATCAAAGTCTTTTTAAATTAAAATGATAGGAGAGTATAAATTAAAATAAACTTTTTTTTATTTTTTTCTTAATCTTTCATTTTTCAATCACTTTTACCGAATAAAAAATGAAATACATCAATTATGTTATCGTTCCATCATCTTTTTCTTCTTTCTTTTCATTTTTCTTAAAATTGAAGTCAAATACGAGATATTTTTTGTCATCAAAAAAAAATTTCAGAGTATTTTTTAAAAATATAGTCAATTATAAGGTATTTTTTTGTAATTAAACCAGTTTTTTATTAACTCCGTTTTTTTCTTTAATATTTGTACGTACATGTGTTTATGTAAAAAAATTTGGTTGATTCGGGTCTAAACTTTTTCAAAAACTTTATTGATAACATTATTATAAGTGTGAGACTAAAAAATTAACATTATTAATAAAATTTTTAAAATTATCTAAAATTTCTAACAGAACTCTGGTATCTATCAAAGTCTATTGGTCATTGGTGTCAATGTTGACCCATTATAGAATACAAACCTATTTATATTCCGCAATTGCCCTCACTCGTTACACAATGGCTTTGCCGTTGCCATTGCCATTGCCATTGCCTTATCCATTTTATTTCCTTTTCTAATCAAACAATAGAATAACAATCTTAATGTTTTATGGATAATTTGATTTGATTTGATTTGATTTAATTAAATAATAACTAAAATATTAATTAATAAGTAGTTTGATTTAATTTAATTAATTTTAAAAAATAAACATAGAGGCTGGTTTGAAGTACTCCCAACCAAATTCTTAGCATGTTCATGTTTGTCCAAACTCTGTTCTTCTCCTCAATTTCGGTGCAGATGCTCAATCTGCCACACCATTTCTCTTCATTTTGTGTCATGTGCTATGTTTGGATTTAAAAAGAATTATCCTCAAAATATATACAAGGTGGGGGCAGTTTAGATAAAGAAAAGCTTTATTCTAATTATCTGTCTGTCAACACCAAAATCAAAATCATTCGTTTAAGAGTCACAGTTTTCAATCTCCCTATTTAAAAAAAATGAATTTGAAACTAATTAGTTCTTTCCTTTCGGTCGGTCTCTAGGAAATTGAGTGAAATAAGTAGAGATGAAGGAAATTCTAATTTGTTTATGAAGCTTTTGCATTATTTTTTAGAATTGATAAAGATGTAAATGACAATAATACGACTAGTTGGAAATAATGGCAATACTTATTTGCCCCTTATTGGTCACTGAAACTTCATTCACAATAATATTTCCGAGTCATTTTCCTTCATAAAAAGATATTGAAACAAACTGATCAGTGGCTTGTGGTAGCGTATGTACTCAAATGGATGAGATCTCTAGCTAATACAGTGTAACGACCCATCCCGGGTTGACCACCCCCGAAACAGTGTCGTTATTTTTAAAATCTCAGCATGATACATATATGCAACAATATAAAAATACCAACTGAAATTATTTACATACATAAATCATTAACCTTTAACAGGGGAGTTACATCATTCAGATCTCAACTGAACATTATATACAACATATTATACATGAATATTTACAAATATTTTTTTTTCCAATTAGTCTGAAGATATGGATCACATGGCTTACAGATAATTACTCAGTCTGAATATCAGCTCATCAATCTATTTGTCATACCTGTTACCTGAAATTATTTAACAATAAAGGACGAGCTTCACAAGCTCAGTGAATTAAATTTACTAGAGGTATTCAATTTGCATAAATAGTCTCCAATTATTCATTCATCTATATCTCATATAATTTGATAAAAACATTCTATTATCACTACTCATATCATAATCATCATCCTTGATCAATCTATTCTTCTCATATATTTAATCATCATGAAACTATCAATTCTATCTCATAATTATCTCGTTATGAGGTTCACAACATATAACTAATCACTCGGACAATTCTTATCATATTATACTTTCATATTTCTTTCTCATATATTTAATCATCTTGAGACTATCATTTCTATCTCATAATTACCTCGTTATGAGGTTCACAACATATAATCAATCACTTAGACAATTCTCATCATATCATACTTCCATATTTCTTTCTCATCATATTTGTCTCTCTGTGAGACTCATTCGGCTATCAATAAATTTACAATCAAGAATAACACTTTAGCATCTCAAACAATAAGAATCAATATTTAAAGCAAGTTCAATGCACGAATTTAAATGTTATTATTATTTGGGAATGTCTTCTCATATGTTGACATGTTTTAGCTTAGACCGACTGCTTTCTCGATTCTTTTATCTTCATTTAGACCAGCTGCTTTCCCAGTTCTTTTATATTTAGCTATACCGGCTGTCACGGTTTCATTTAGACCAGCTGCCTTCCCAGTTCTTTTATTTTCATCAATAATAATAAATATTTAAGGCAAGTACAATGCATGAATTTAAATGTTATTATTATTTGGGAACGTCTTTCCACATGTCGACATGTTTTAGCTTAGATCGGTTGCCTTCCCGGTTCTGTTATTTTGAGCTATACCGGCTATCATGGTTTCATTTAGACATGCTGCCTTCCCGATTCTTTTATTTTCATTTAGACCGGCTGCCCTCTCAGCTCTTTTATTTCATGCATATGCATATGAACATTAATATAAAAACATGTATACATTCAGGCATTCAATTTAGCTATTCAGCTCTTTATTATTTTATCATATTCATTAAATTATCTCTTCATGGTTCCTATCAAATTATCAATAATTATTTCAAAAAAATTACTTCTTATATAATAAAACTTTAACATATCAATTATTTACATCATATTCATCAACCAACTTTCATATATCATCCAATCATAGTTTAATAATTAATTCAAATATCATTGCTTTATTTTTCATATTTATCTCGATTACTAAAAGTAAATCTAACTCACCACGTAGCACTTAAAGCTACCCGTGGATCACCTCATTTCTTTTTCTGCTCTTTTCAGTAATTTCCCCCGTTTGCTGATCGGCAACACCTGACATAATAGTTATATTAAATTTCTAATTTATTCTTCAATTATTTCAGAATTCACACCCTTTAAAATTTTTCACATTGAGTTCCGGTAAATTCATGAATGCTAAATTTCAAAAATCAATTTCATATTATTACCTTTTATTTTTTCTTAGAGTTTTCCTCGACTCTTTTCAAAATTCTCCCGTAAACTTCTTTAAAACTTTACTCTTTTAATTTTTCTTTGAATCTTCAAATATTTAAAAAAAAAATTAAATTGAAGAAAGAATGAAACCAAACTGAAATTAGTAAGAAAATACCAAACAAACAAACAAAAAAAAAACTAAATCCTTATTTCAAAAACCGCCCACCGTTTAGCACACATTTGCCACCTTTTGTGTCAAACATGCATTTTGCATGTTTTTTTGTGGGTAACATGCATTTTGCATGTTTTTTGTGGGTCTAGGTGTTGTCCTCTCCCCCGCGCCCCCCCTTTTTTTATTTCTTAACCGTCCTACACGTTCTGTTTTTTTTTCTTTTCCTTCTTAACTGTTCTGGACGTCTTTTTTTTTTTTTAATATTTGAAATCACTAAAAATATTACATTTTTAAATGTTTTTTAAAAAATTATTTTATTTAATAATAAATTATTTTATATATATTATTTTAATTTCATATCATATTTATCAAATTACTTCTTTATTTTTACTTTAAAAATACGACTATTATATAAAATCCACATGAGGAATTTCTAACCTTGTTAGCTTGTAAAGACTCTATGCATATGATTAATCACTTATTTTTAGCTGTCGATTGAAACATTAATTAAGGGTTCTATTATGATCTTTAATTTGGATTAATTGTAGTTAACGAGTTTGGCAAATATTGAGCAGAGTTTGTTAATAACTGAAATTTTCTACGCTAAATAAATACAGATTTTCACCAAAGTAGAGTGAGTGATTAGTTAATTTATTGTCTATTCAATAATTTAGATGAATCTACATTTGTTTAGTGAAAATTTGCTTGGAAGTTGTGTTATTAGCGGAGACTTGATTTGAAGTTGTGCCAAAATATGGATCCTACTAGGAGACTAAATAATATACAATTCTTCTTCATTCATTCTATAAATTCTCACCCCTATCTCCTTCAAGTTGTACAAAATATAGATTCTACCAAGAGACTAAATATTGAGCAGAGTTTGATCATAGACCAAAATTTTTCATATTAAATAAATACATATATTCATTGTCTATTCAATGATTTAGATGAATCTACATTTATACAGTGAGAAATTTTTGAGAAGTTATGTTATTAACTGAGACTTTAGCTTGAAGTTATACCAAAATGTGGATCACATTAAGAGACTAAATAATGTACAATTCTTATTTTATAAATTATTGAGAAGCTGGTTTGACTTCACTTCTTTGTACTGACATTGACATTGAACATAAGGCTATTCCCACTTATTTAGGATGTATCTTGTTCATTTTAATAAACACATAGTGTTCGCCTTCAAAGAAATTATAGCCATGTGACTATCGATTATAGCCACCGTCCCTTCCCATTCTTTGAATTTTCTTATATCAACCTCTCTAGCATTATTAATATATTCTCTATATTTAAATCAATACAAAACAAACAAATTAATTAATTAATTAATAAAAAAGATACATTAAAATTAGATTTTTCTAATAGAAATATATTTTTAAAATTATAAAATAAATAAATCAATCAAAAATTAAATACAAAATATAGCAAACACATATATCAACTTTTTTATATGGGCGATTGAAACCAAAACAAGAAAAAAAAAATCATATAAAACATTACATTGTCATTCATATGTTTCAAAAACCCATGCAATGCCGGGCATTACACTAATTGTTATTAAAATAGGATATCAAGTAATAAGAGAAAATTACCCTTATGCTCTAATTGACATCTTCATTTTTTTTATTTTTAAATTTAAATAATTATACACCTTAATAATAACACTACAATATATAACAATAAGAGGAAAATATAAAATAATAAATTACATATCGTTACAAATTGATACAAAGGAATTTTTGACTTTTAACTATACAAATGACCAGTATGACATAGATGCATGAATATGACAATAGGTCATTACAAAATCCAACATATAGTGAGAAATTGCTAGGAAATTATGTTGTTAGCGGAGACCTTGACTTGAAGTTGTGTCAAAAATGTGAATCATGCCAAGAGATTAAATAATATACAATTCTTCTTCATTCATTCTATAAAATTTCACCCTTATGTCCTTCAAGTTGTACAAAATGTGATCCTACCAAGAAACTAAATATTGAGTGGAGTTTGTTTATAGACCAAAATTTTCTATGCTAAATAAATACAGATGTTCATTGTTTATTTAGTGATTTAGATGAATCTACATTTGTATAGCGAGAAATTGCTGGGAAGATAGCTTGGCTCCATTTCTTTGACCTAATTTATGTATAGACATTGACATTGCACATAAATCTTTGTCCATTTATTTGGAGTATAGCTTGTTCATTGAATAAACACGTAGTGTTAACCTTCAATAAAAATGTCCACTGATTGCGGTTTGTGGATGATTGGAATAAATTTGGAAAAATAGGTACAGTGTTAGACACCAATTGGAGAGTTGTATTCTTTGCGTAGACTTTGACTTGAAATTGTGTTAAAATGTGGATCCTACCAAGAGACTAAATATTGTACAATTCTTATTATAAATTCTCACCATTATCTCCTCATGGAGGCAAACCTCTTACCTTTGCATTGATTTGCTTTACTTTGACATACATATCCCATTTTTATGGAGAAAATATATTTCTCTTTCCTTCTAATTGTTTTGTTATTGCTACACCGTTTTAAGGCTAGTTTAGCTGTTAGTGTAACCAGCTTCACCACTGATCAATTATCCCTTCTTGCATTGAAAGCTCATGTCAATAATTTTGACCCTCAAAACACCTTGAGATACAATTGGTCCACCTCTGCCTCAATGTGCCAGTGGATTGGTGTCTCTTGTGGTACTCATCATAGAAGAGTCACAGCTTTGAATCTACCAAATATGGATCTTGGGGGCACCATCCCTCCTCACCTTGGCAATCTCTCTTTCTTAATTTCTCTTAACTTGAGCCACAACAATTTCCATGGTCATCTGCCCAAACAATTGGAGCAATTGTATCGCTTGAAGTTTATCGATTTGAATCACAATTACTTGAGTAGTGAAATTCCATCATGGTTTGGGTACCTTTCAAAGCTCCAATTCTTGAGTCTTCGTAATAATAATTTCACGGATACCATACCTTTGGTTATCTACAACATGTCCTCACTGCCATATGTTGATTTGGCGTTCAATAGCTTATCTGATACTCTCCCAGATAATATGTGTAATTTTCTTTCAAAACTTGAAGTTCTTTCTTTTGGTGCAAATGAGTTATATGGTCAACTTCCTTCCAAGTTTGGATAATTGCAGCAAGCTTCAAGTGTTATCATTATCCTTAAATAAATTTACAGGACAGATACCAAGAAATATTGGAAACTTGACAATGCTCAAGAAATTATATTTTGGTGCTACCAACTTAGAAGATATGGATCCACCTTAGCTTTACGGTGATATATATATATATATATATATATATATATATATATATATATATATATATATATATATATATATATATATATATATATATGTGTGTGTGCGCGCGCGCGCGCATGTCTTCTCTTTCGTTCACATTTTTCAAGCACATCCAAACCAGAAAAGGAATTGATCATTTTCCTCTCATTTTTTCTATGAATTTTTTATATTATAGAAAATTTATAAAGAAAATGATTTTTTCATGGAGACTACTTGCTTCTGCCTTGTTTTAGTGGTTTTTGTACATTGCCTCTGCCTTGTGGAAATATTAAAAAAGTGTAATGATGAAAATTCTAACCTGTAAATGAAAATGATAGGACTAGTTGGAAATAATGCTTTGATTGTTATTGATTGGATTATCATTGAATTGTTTTGCCTTCAAGAAATATTTAAAAAAAAAAAGATTCTAAGCCAAAAAAGATGTTTTCCATTTGGTCCCCTGCTGTTGGAAAACATCTGATTGATACTTTTCACGTATTAAATGGCTTAAAAATCATTAAAATATTTTATTATTGACAAAATAAAAATTATTGACTTACAATAAAATTGCCCTTACATATATACTATGTTTTATCAATCTCTGTGCAAACAAAGTCATCTATTTATGATATATAATATTTTAAATTTAATAATTATTTTCACAACAATTAATTAAGGTAGGTCCTCATGACTTTACCCTTTAATAGACTGAACTTTGTGTAACATACATAATTAATTAAAAATATCATATTTACATTGTTTTAAAATAAAAGAAAACAAGTCAAATGAATTCATTTTTTCCTATTCTTTAGGACATAATCTCTATAATTCATTTTGTTGATGATCTAATTTTCTTTAAGTTACTTAACTTGGTTGTACTTTTATTTACTTTAAATATTTTATAAACATTTTTATTTTTCTTTTTTCATTTTTGGAAAAGGCACCCGTTGAGAGGAGTTTTATTAATTTTAAACTTTTGTAAGGTTTTTTGAGCTTGTGCATTATACAGCTTACATAAATATAAATGCGAAAACTATCTCATTTTAAAATAAAATAAAAAAACGAAAATAAATTCCACATAAATTTAACATTTTTTTCTATTGTAGAAAAAAAAACCAATTTGATGGATATCTAATTTAATTTAGTTTAGCACTTAATCAACTTAATTTAATTATCTATTATGGGCCTTTTATTTGTTGAATTTTATCATTTTGTATCTTTCCAGCTCCAACATTTCTTCTTTGAAAATGATTTTGCTTCAAAATAATAGTCTTTATGATCTTCTTATTTCCCCTGTTTTCACTTGTTCATTTATTTCATTACAGTAACGAAACAACATGCCATCTAAAATAACATAGCAATCTATTTTCTACAACCGTTTTTATCAACTCTAATGCAAATGGTTTCATTTTCATTTGTAGTCAAACAACTCCATAAAACTATATTAGCCTTTACTCTCTTTTTTTCATTAAAATTAATTAAAGTGTTCAAGATATCAATGGATGTTGAAATATGAATTTCATTTCGGTTGAAACATTTATATAATAATGCAAATAATTAATTATACAGCTCTTTTGAAATATTTACTCCAATCTTGCTATATATTATTGCAGGTGAAATACCACTTGAGATTGGAAACTTATTTAATCTACAGATTTTAAGTCTTAGTCAAAACAAATTATCAGGTCTGTTACCATCTAGAATCTTCAATATATCAGCCATTAAATATACAGCTCTTTTGAAATATTTACTCCAATCTTGCTATATATTCTTGCAGGTGAAATACCACGTGAGATTGGAAACTTACTTAATCTAGAGGCTTTAGTTCTTCATCAAAACAAATTATCAAGTCTGTTACCATCTAGGGTCTTCAATATCTCAACCATTAAATATACAACTCTTTTGAATATTTACTCCAATCTTGCTATATATTCTTGCTGGTGAAATACCACGTGAGATTGGAAACTTACTTAATCTAGAGGTTTTAATTCTTCATCAAAACAAATTATCAGGTTTGTTACCATCTAGGGTCTTCAATATCTCAACCATTAAATATACAACTCTTTTGAAATATTTACTCCAATCTTGCTATATATTCTTGCAGGTGAAATACCACATGAGATTGGAAACTTAATTAATCTGCAGTCTTTATATTTTGGTCAAAACAAATTATCAGGTCTGTTACCATCTAGGGTCTTCAATATCTCAACCATTAAAAGTGTTAGCATATATGACAACTTCTTGTTTGGCCATCTTCCATCAAGCATAGGTCTTAGGGTCCCAAACCTTAAGGAGCTTAACCTATGGGGAAATAATCTCAGTGGAACAATCCCAAACTCCATCTCCAATTCCTCTAAGCTTAGAATCCTAGAGTTGAACTTAAATTCATTTTCAGGTCCTATTCCCAATGCACTTGGCAATCTAAGACTCCTCCAAAGGCTCCACCTTGTTGATAACAATTTGACCATTGAATCTTCCACTCATGAATGCAAATTTCTTTCTTTTTTTGGGAAATTGCAAATATTTGAAAGATCTAGATATATCATATAATCCATTGAATTGCATCATTCCAATATTCATCGGTAATCTTTCTAAATCTCTCCAATCATTTCATGCAAATAATTGCAAAATGAAGGGCCACATCCCCATGGATATCAGTAACCTAAGCAACCTGATAGGCTTAGATCTTGGTGGAAATGATTTTAGTGGGTCAATTCCAGTAACAATTGGAAGATTACAAAATCTGCAAAGCTTGGTTCTTGATGAAAACAGCTTACAAAGCCATATCCCATTTGATTTGTGTAATTTAGGAAAGTTGTATGCACTATCACTATATTCTAACGATCTTTCTGGACCTATACCAACATGCTTATCTAATATGACTTCTTTGAGATATCTTAACTTTCCCTCCAACAAATTCAATTATACTATACCTTTGAGCTTGTGGAGCCTTTCCTATCTCCTTGAACTAAACTTGTCCTCTAATTCTTTAAGTGGTTCTCTTCCATCAAATGTAGGAAATTTGAAAGTCCTCACCCAAATTGATTTATCAAGGAATCAGTTATCAGGTAATTTACCAAGCAACATTGAAGGGTTAAAAGATCTAAATTATCTCTCCTTAGCAAATAATGACTTTCAAAACTCCATTCCTCAATCATTTGGAGGCTTGATAAGCTTGGAAACCTTGGATCTCTCTGGCAACAATCTCTCTGGGGTGATTCCCAAATCTTTGGAGTTACTTAAATATCTCAAACAATTTAATGTCTCATTGAATAGGCTAGAAGGTGAAATTCCCACTGGGGGGCCTTTTAGAAACTTTTCAATTCAATCGTTTATAGGGAATTACGCTTTATGTGGTTCAACTCAATTGCAAGTCCCTCCATGCAAAAGCAGCATCGTCCACCGATCTAAGATGCCTCCTGCTTCACTTGTATTGAAATATATTTTTCCAGCAGTTGCATCGGCAATACTAACAGTGGCCCTTGTTATCGTCTTTATGAGATGTCATAAACAGAAGGTGAAAATGACAGACCAAGAAATTTTGTTACAACTTGAGACATGGAGGAGATTTTCGTACAGAGAGCTCCAATGGGTGATAGATGGATTTAATGAGAGCAATTTGCTTGGTACCGGAGGTTTCGGCTCGGTCTACAAGGGAATACTTTCAAATGGGGTAAATATTACAATAAAAGTTTTCAATTCTCATTTAGAGGAAGCTTTTAGAAGTTTCAATGCTGAGTGTGAAGTGTTACGCAATATTCGTCATCGAAATCTTGTCAAAATCATTAGCAGTTGCTGTGGTGATAACTTCAAAGCTTTAGTCCTTGAGTACATGCCTAGTGGGAGCCTCGAGAAGTGGTTGTATTCTCACAACTATTTTCTAGATATCCTTCAAAAATTGAACATAATGATAGATGTCGGATCAGCACTTAAATATCTCCACCATGATCATTCATCACAAGTTGTCCATTGTGATATAAAGCCAAGCAATGTGCTACTGGATGAAAACATGGTTGCACATTTGGGTGATTTTGGCATTGCCAAACTCTTAGGAGAAGGAAAATCTATGACAAAAACCATTACACTTGCAACTATTGGCTATATGGTACCAGGTGATGTTTTCAGTATCTAATTAGTATATTGTTTTGGATATAATATTAATATTAATGTAAAAAAAATTTATTTATAAGTTTGTGACATCATTGGATTTTTTGGTAATAATTAATTGTTTAATTGTAGAGTATGGATCGATGGGAATTGTTTCCACGAAAGGCGACATCTACAGTTATGGCATTTTACTGATAGAGACTTTCACAAGAAGAAAGCCTACAGATGAAACATTTGCTAGTGAAATGAGTTTGACGCATTGGGTGAAAATGTCATTATCTTGTACAGTGATTGAGGTTATTGATGAAAATTTGTTGCAGAGAGAGGAAGAACATTTCATTGCCAAAGCAAATTGCATATCATCTATTTTGTGATACTGTAGATTGTTCTAACGACTCACCTGAGAACAGGGCAAATATGAAGGATATTCTTGCGACATTGGAAAATATCATAAGGAAGTTTCTAAAGGATGTTGGAGAAGCTTGATTAATTAACACTAGGAGCAAGACATTATGCTCAAGTCAAATTATTTGAGACCCTCGTGTTTGTTAGTCCATTTTTCTTGTTTTAGCAAATGAAAATATGTGTTATAATTAGGCAAGAAAAACTAGAGTAAGCTACTTGTATAAAAATGTCGATTTTATATTTCTAGTTTTGGAACTTAATTTTAAATAACTAATTAGTTATTTGAACATCTTTGCTGCACCTGTTTTCAGATTGTTTTAATTAATGAAATTCTATCTCAATCATTGCTTCTTTTTTCTTTTCTTTTCTTTTTTTTTTAAATTTTGCCATAATGTGTGCGCTTAGATCATCTAGTTAGACTAGGGTATTTATCGTGGTTGTTTGTCAACCCCTAGGAAATTCTGTGAATCTCTCTAGCTTCCTTTATTGGTTTCCTAGTAAGTCATTGATTATCCAGTGATTTGGATTAGACAGTGAAGATAGCCCTTGGAATTAAGCAGCTTGACTTGACTTCACTTTTTCTGGCGCTCAATTTCATTGGTAGCAGTGTAATGGCACCAACCAACATCACTAGGGATATCTACCCTTCTTGCCCTTAAATCTCATATAACTTATCATCTTGGAAACCTCTTGGCAACTAACTAGTCTTGTTCTATCCCTGTTTGCAAGTGGATATTGTCACTTGCAGATCTCGCTACCATAGGGTCATAACCTTGAATCTTGCTAACATGGATCTTATTGATAGCATCCCTCCACACATTAGAAATTTATCTTTCCTTGCCAGGCTATCCTTCCAAAATAACAGTTTTCATGGCTCACTGCCTGATGAATTGGCTAATCTGCGTTGCTTAAAATTCATCAACTCGGCAATGAATGACTTCAGGGGAGAAATCCCATCATGGTTTGGGTCCTTCACAGAACTCCAGAGCTTGTTTCTGTATGGTAACAATTTCGTAGGTGAAATCCCATTTTCATTGTGCTACTAGTCAAAGCTTGAAACTTTGGACTTGTACAAAAATAAGCTGCAAAGGTACATCCCAGAAGTCATTGGAAACCTTTCTAGCTTGAAGATTTTATATTTGGACAATAATCAGCTTTCAGGTTCCATACCTTCCAGTATCTTCAACATATCTTCATTGCAAGGAATTGATCTCAGTGATAACCAGCTTTAAGGTTCTATACCTTCTATCATCCTCAACACATCTTCACTGGCGACTCATTGATTTCAGCGCTAATAACCTCTATAGTCCTCTCCCTTCATACATGTTCGAACACCTTCCTAAATTGGAAGACCTCTATTTGTCTTGGAACCTTTTTCTTGGACCAATACCATCCAGTCTATCTAAATGTAAATAGTTAGAGAACTTATCATTGTCTAACAATTATTTCGAGGGAAGCATACCTACAGAAATAGGGAATTTGAGTATGCTCAAAAATGTTATTTTTGGTGTGAACAACTTTCGAGGTATGTCTAATTAGCATGCCTTGCTAAGAAAAATATTTCATTTGCTTTGTTATTGCATACTGCATAGATTTTACATAGTTTTCTACAGTAAAACGATTGCTAGTAGACAAAGAAATTTTGTTTTTGGTTGCATTAATTTCTACCAGGTAAATATTAGAATTTAGAAAAGACTCTTTTTCTATTTGTGAATATGTTTTGTTCTCTTTAGATGTATCACCAAAGATAAACTACTAGTTAGTTACTTTATTTTCGGCAAACTAGCAAGATATTTATTATTGTACGCTAAAGATATGATAGATTCTTTAGTCTTTACAAATGTTCACCATCGTAAATGTCTGGAATTCCCCAGCAGATCGGTTATCTTACAGGTCTGGAGATATTAAGCCTACCACAGAGTAGTCTAACAGGGCCCATTCCTTGATTTATTGGGAACTTGACCAAGTTGAAGCTGCTTGACCTTTCTTATAACACATTGACAGGTTATAAATGTCCTTTCTTCTCATTTTCAGATTCTAGCTTATTTTTCTTATAAAATAATGTAATATATGGGACCTGCAGAATAACTTTTTCCCATCAATATGTCCAGGAAACTGGGTTATTAAGTTACAGTTGTTAACCTTTGTGTTGTACTGACCACAATTTACCATGTTAAAGCCACTGGAATAATGAGTGGGTGACCTAACTTGCAGGAGTAATACCGTCAGAGATTGGTTACTTGCAGAATATAGAGACAATATTTTTGGCAGTAAATAGTATTGCGGGCCTCGTTCCTTCTACAATTTTCAATATCTCAACCATGGTAAACATAGCTTTATCTGGAAATCGCCTCTGAGGCCATCTTCCATCAAGTACAGGGCTCTGGCTACTGAATCTTGAGCAGCTTCTCCTTGGGGGAAACAAACTCAGTGGACTAATTCCCAGCTCAATTGTCATTGCTTCTCAGCTCACTACCGTAGAGTTGTCCTCCAATTCATTCTCTCTCTACAGAGGCTTCACCTTGGAGATAATAATTTAACCAGCGAATCTTTGTCTCCAGAATTAAATTTTCTCTCATCTTTGACAAATTGCAGATATTTGAGGACTCTAGCTTTTCAAGGTAATCCGCTGCATAATATTCTCCGGATTTCCATAGAAAATCTCTCTACTTCTCTTCAATACCTTTCTGCTTCAGATTGCAAAATTAAGGGTTTGATTCCTAGAGAATTTGATAACCTAAGCAACTTGACATTCTTAAGTCTACAAAACAATGAATTGACCGGAACTATTCCAACTACTTTTGGAAGATTACTCAGGCTACAATTCTGGTCTCTTCAAGATAATAAATTACAAGGATCCATCCCTTAAGAGTTATGTGATTTGGAGGGATTGGCTTACTTATTTTTAGCTGGAAATAGGCTCAAATGATCAATTCCTAGATGCTGAAAAAGTAATCTCATTTCTTTAAGAGCACACTCATTAGGATCCAACAAATTTACCTCCATTATATCCTCAACCTTGTCCATTATAAAGATATCTTGCGCGTAGACTTGTCAAATTCTCTAAGTGGCTCTCTTCCAATAGATATCTCAAATTTGGAGGCTGTGATAGAGATAGATTTGTCAACCAATCAGTTAACAGGTCATATTCCAACCAGCATTGGGGACCCCAAAAATCTAGCTAATCTTCCTTATAAGAAAATAGATTGCAGGGTCCTATTCCACACCGTGTTTGCTCCATCACCACCAGTTCCAACAATGTCAACCACATTATCCAACCCTATTGCATAAACTTGTATAATCACTTTCATTCTCTATAAAAAAAAAAAAAAAAAATGTAGTATGCATTGGAGTCAAGTTCACGGTCAAACTGGAAAGATCCAAATCCAAATTTGTTATGTCATTCAATCTCACAAACTTAAACAATTTTCAAATGGAGATGACCCACATCCTGCTTAGATACTGCGTTAGAAGTACTTCTATTTGAAGACAATTTTCATTTCTTTTATAAGGACAAATTTCATTAATGTTAGCTCCTATAACTCAAAAAGATATAAATGCACATTGGTTACTTTTGAAAGCAATTACTTTAATTTGATTTCAGATAACTTACTTCTAAATTCAAAAATTCAAATCACTTACTTCTTCAAATGTCTCCCCCTTGGCTCTCAACAAAACAATAAAAGCAGTAATCAATGCCTAGGCTCGCTGAGCAAAAAATCCAGTGATGCTTCTGCCTCAGCTTCTGATAAATACACACGTTTAACCAGTGTCTCAATCAACTAAATAAAAGAAACAAAAAAAAAACCCACAAAAACAATGGTTTCAAAATCAGAAATACCGAAAAAAGAAACAGAAAATGAAGCTCACAAACACTGACCCTACCTCATTAAATGACGCAATTGATGACTCTGATTTTTCACAAACAGTCGGCAGAGCCTTACAAGAAACAGAGGAAGTTATTTTGCCGCTCCTTAGAGGTTCAATTGCTGCAGTGAAAAAGCAGTTTCGAGGATCGAGAACTGGGTGGTGAGTCAAATCTCTAAAAGCTCTAAAACTATGCTCTGCTTCCATGTGTTAATCTTATTAGTGAGATCTAAGGAGTTTTATCTAAAATTATGCTGTCCTGGAGACGATACGGAAATGAATGAGGAAATAAACATAGGAGGCGGGTCGGGTCAGATTGGATAAGGGTAATTTCTCACGGGTTAAAAATAAAATGGACCTGGGTGAAAAAGAATCGGTCTTAAATAGGTTAATTTTTTTACATTTTAATCTATCTATTTTTCTTCGCGGGTGATCTCAAGTGTGACTCTTTAAAAAAATATTAATATTAAATTAAATAAATATTTTATTTTGAAAATTAAAAATATTTTATTAATAATTTGATCTTATTATAACATGTTTATTACTCCATTTAATATACTCCAACAAGTATGCAACCCTATCCATATCAATTTTTGCATGCAAATGAAAGACATCGAGTTCAATCTCAAAGGTCAATTCCTAATTTGCATCTATAATATTTGTTTATCATGTAACTATATAAATATTTTTCACATAAAGTACATTTTCTTCACTCAATGGAATGAATTAAAGTAATTTAATTGAGAATATCATCCTCATTCATATTAAACAATTGAGAAAATATAATTGTATTTTACATGTTTCTTGAATAAAATAAGGTGATGGAGACATGTTTTTTAGGATGATACTTAACCATAAATGAAAATCGTTTCACAAATCATAATATAAATTAAGCAAGAACATTATGTCTTGACTTAAAATCATGAACCTCATTAGAAATAAAAACTTAAAAGGGTGAGAGAAAAAATAATTGAAATTATTAACGCAACTCAAAAAAATTCTCAACTTACCGTTTGGTTGAAGTTTAACAAGTCATTCAATTAATTTGTGGGTAAACTCAATCCGATTTTGAATTTTACGAGGAAGGTCGGGTGCGAGTAAATTTTTAATGGGTCTATAAATTTATATCCATACCCACTTTTCTACAAGTAAAAAAAATGAGTTTAACATATTCTGGTCAAAATTCTCACCTCTAATCCTCCTTAAATTTGTGTCTAAAATGGAAAAGTTATTTCTATCGCAAATTGGGCAAATTGGGACACAAAAAATAGACATCCAGAGTTATCAGTGATTCCGGACGATTACTAATAGAGTTATCCATAGCAAGTGATTTCATTAATGGCAAAATGATAATTTACTTAAATTACCAACCAAAACTTCCCAACAATTACTAACGGAGCTACCAGTGTAAAAAATACCCAAAAAAATTGGATGCATGTGTTGCAGTTCTCTTTCTAAAAATGGGAAGAAAACATATAGCTGTTTTCAAATATTTCAAATCTCCAAAATAGCCTCACTCATACTAAGATGTAAAGAAAGTGATTTATGAGGATAAAAATGCTAATTTAAAAAATTTAAGGAAAAAAAAACTCGCCTAAAACATGGCAAGAGATTTTCTCTTGGTTCTGTTTTCGAAATCTATGTGTACGTTTGGAGTGACGAAAAACTGAGTGAAAAGAAAAGAAAGATATATCTTCCTTTATATTTAAAACTTAATGAAAGATACACATACCTTTTTATTTCTTTTCCTTCATTCCCTTCAATTGAAACACACAATATCTTTTTGTAACTTATGTTATTTTGTGTTTTAGCTGCCTTACTTTGCATTCTTTCACTTCTCTTCAACTCTATTTAATCAAGTATTTTTTTTTTCTATTGTTTGACTGATTTCACTAGCTATGTGTTTTGTGTTATGGAATTATAGTGTAAGGAAATATTTTTTTTCCTTACAATTTTATTTTTAATAAAAACCACAAGTCAATCAAATTTCATTGTCAAAATTTTAATTTTATATTATCAAACGTAGCATAATTTATTTTTAATTAATTTTGTAGTTTATCGCCACCCCATTTCAATTGTCGGATGTAATCTCTATTTTCTTCATCATTTGCTATTTTCTTTGCAATTGCTGCTTTTGTAATTATATGTTCTTTGCCCATTTGAATGTGTGATTGTTTTTTTTTTTTATATTTTACATTTTCTTTCAAATTTTTAGATATTAAAACCCCAAAACTACATGCTTGCAAAAATAAAAAGGATGGTGTGCTTAACGCCAGAGTCCGATAGGCTTACTTTCCGATTCTTTTGTAAAGATTCAAAAATTATTTTAAAATAATTTTAGATAAAAGTGTTGTGAAGTTAAATGTTATTTGGTGTTTGGTAAAAATTGTACTAAAAAAATACTAATTGATGTGTGTAGTAAATATATTGTAAAACTGCTTTTAAATATTGATATTATTAAAAATGATATATGAGTACTATTTGACTATTTGGATGTCTTTTTTTTATCAAATTGATTTTATTATTTGTATAATATAAATATATTAATTTTATTTACAATAAAATAATTAAAATAGTAATATTTATTCACAATTAAATTAAATTAATAATAACGTTTTTTATTAAATAAATAAAATAATATTTTAATAATCTTAATATTCTAATAGTAATTGATGTATCATTGTTAGATTTAAAATTTAATTAAAAAGAATGATTAGTGATTTATATAATAGTAAGAATGTAAATACTTTTTGTTACACAAGAGTAATTTAAGAACATAAATAATGTCAAAATTAATTTTGAAATTAAAAATTATAAGACTCACCTGATTTTAGACCTAAATAAGTTTTTTTTGGCAGCCATACGCGAATTTCCTGTAAGCCTTCAAAACTCTGGATTTGTGAATTTCTTTCAAATACACTGTGTTAGTCACTAAAGACAATTTCTTTTAAAGGCATCATAATATCTTTGTATCTTTAGCAATACCCAAGGGGGGATATGAGCATTTTGGGGTTTTGTACTAACCGTACTTTAGTATTACGTTTGGAGTTTTACTTTCATTACTTCCATAAATAATGTCCAAGGAAAAAGGTTTGTTTGTCCCATCCCAACACAGTCATGTTAGCTAATCTATTGAAGTTTGGCACCGACAGTCTATAACAAACACAGCATCTAGCTGACCTAGGATTCCAGGTTTTAATTTGATTAAAAAAGGTTTCTTTTTTTATATCCGACAGTGTTCAGGACTGTGAAAAATCATTTCCTCTTTGGGAGAGATTCTTGTTTGCTGATCAGATAAAGTTTTTTTTTTATATTGAGTGGAAATTTGATTGATAATTTTTAAAAATTTATTAATAATACTCATAAATATTTAATTATCATTATTAGTGAAGTTCACAAACATTATAAATAAAGTTTTCATCTAGTGTAAATTTTTTGTTTTGTACTTGATGTAAACAAATTTTTTTTCTTTTCTGAATTCAATTAAGAAATACAAATACACGAAGAAGAACAAAAAAAATAATTATGTATAGTGTGGCCCTCTCAACTGAATCATTTCAGGGGAATGAAGGGTTGTGTGGCCCACCTACGCTGCAAGTCCCACCATGCAAAACTGGCATTCCTTGAAAATTGAAGATGGCTAGAGAAATCATACTGACATGTTTTATCGGCAGTTTAATCGGTATTATTTGTACTAGCCCTAATTATTGTCTTCATAAGATGCTGAAAAAGAAATGGAAAATTGCCAGCTGAGGAAGATCTATCAATTCCAGAACCCTTGAGAAGATTTTCGTACTATGAACTTCATCAAGTAACAAATGGATTTAGTGAAGGCAACTTGCTTGGTACAGGGAGTTTTGGCGCAGTATACAAAAGGAGCCTTTCAGATGGAACAGATGTTACTGTAAAGGATTTCAATATGCAATTAAATGGAGATTTCAAGAGTTTCCATGCAGAGTGTGGAGTTTTGTGCAATATTCGCCACCAAAATGTTCTGAAAACATCAGTAGTTGCTGTAACATTGAATTTAAAGCCTTGTTGCTCCACTTCATGCCTAACAGGAGCCTTGAGAAGTGATTATTTTCTCAAAATATATTTTCTGGATATCCTGCAGAGGTTGAACATAATGATAGATGTCGCTTCAGCGCTAGAATATCTCCATCACTGTTAAACAATACAGTTGATTCAGTATCATTTAAAGCTTAGCAATGTCATGTTAGATGAAGATGTGGACCCACTTCAAAATATTATACTTTCATGTTAGAAATTAGCTCTGCTTGTGTAGAATTTATATGAAGAAGTATAAGAGAGAGAGATCATTAATTTGATAAGACTAATCGATGCTCTCAACTGGGTTGTCTCCTGTTTATTCAGTTTCCAGTGATGCAGATAGAATTGCTGGTAACATGTCTTTATTTTCCCCTATATTTGACTCATAATGCAAACCCAGTGATATTTCTACTTTCTTATGTTCAATATGAAGCTTATAAAATCTGTAGTTCTTTTACTTAAGTTTTATTTTTCTTGGTTCTTATTTTCCTTTTGTTGTTGGTCAGCATTAGTTGTAGACGTTTCTCAAAGATGATTATAGAAATGATGAATGCATCTAAACTTTGATGGTTAATTGTTGTTATTTTTCTAAGGTTCAAAAATGTCCAAACATGGTCTAAGGATCGTTAAAGTCCAAACCAAATGTGGAGTGTCAAAGTTCAGTAAGTTAGAAGGCTGCACACATGTGTGTGCCTCAATTTGGAGCAAGGGAAGACCATGCGCACTAGTGTGCGCACTTCTGCACAGCAGCAGAAGGCAGCAGCATCAGGTTAGGGAGCAGCGCGCACGCCCAGCGCCCTGCCTCACAGCATGCACGCCATTAGGGACAGCCCCAGTGCCGCACCGCACATGCCCAGCGCCGCACCACCCAGGCACACTGCTGCACACTTAGGCAACAGGCTTCAAGGCTTTCTAAAAGTGTGTGTGCAAGTCCAAAAATGAACAACACCACTTAGGAAAGTGATGAAGGGCCAAGACTGAGCAATGATCAAGATCAAAAGGTGAGGATTGATTCACAAGAATGTCCAAGAAGTGAGAGGCTATAAAAGGGGTTCTAAAGCCTCATTTTATACAAAAACAAGAGATAGAATACAAGAGAGATTTGAGACATTGTGAGATCAATTGTAAACACTTAGAGAGAATTGTGTAAGAGTGACAAACACAAGAGGGACTCTTTGCAGTAAGGCTGGGTGTAATAAGATAGAGAAGTCTAGAATAGAAAGAGGACATTGTTAGTTCTCATCTTCTTCCTTCTCTTGTTGGTTTCTTCAAGAACTTGGATTCTTGAAGGGGATTGTTGTAACTTTGTAAGAACCATTGATTTAGTGCAGACAGTTCGAAGAAAATCGCGGGGACGTAGGCACATTGCCTAACCTCGATAACAAATTGCTTGTCTTCTTTCTTTCTTTGATTTTCTGTTCTTGTGTTCGATTGCTGAAATTATTTCTACAAGTCATTCAAGATTTGGGTGTTTGGAAGATCACCACCTGGGCATCTTGCTAAGGTGATTTCCAACAGTGGTATCAGAGCTTTGGACAGTGGTATCAGAGCTACGTAGCTGGTTATCGAAGCAAGAAGTAGAAGGTAACGGAGCCAAGACTCCAAGAATCAAAGATTAACTTATTGGGTGATTCAAGAACGGTGTAAAGATCAAGATCCGGTCGTGTTCTTGAAGGTTGATTCAAGAACGGTGTTAAAGATCCATCTTCGATCTGTGTTCTTGAGGTTGAAGAAAGAATTTGTGGTTAGTGCATAAATCTGGGATCTTGTCCTCAAGATGGGTTCAAATTTCGGTATTGAGAAGTTTGATGGAAAATGAGACTTTTCCATGTGGAAGCGAAAGATCAAGGAGGTTCTTATGCAACAAAAAGTGGACTTAGTACTTAGAGAAGATGATGCTTTTCCAGTAAGTACCACGGAGGACCAGCGGATCGAGATGAAGAAGATGGCTTACAACACTATTTTCTTGCACATGTCGGATAATGTCACAAGGGAGTGCGGAGACTCGGAAGATCCAACTGTAATATGGAAGAAACTAAATGAGTTGTTTCTTGCCAAGACTCTCCCGGATAAGAGGTATCTTCGTAAACGAATCTTTGCTTTTAAATTTGATCCTAAAAAAGAGTTGCAAGATAATCTGGATGCCAAGAAAAGGAGTGCATCAAGTGGTAAAGGTCGGTTCTTTAAAAGAAGGCCAACAACTCGGTATAACAGCAACCATGGCTACTACCAGGACAAAGTTAGAGGAGAGAGCCATAGGAGAGTGCACAGTAGCATGCATGGCTACTACCGGGACAGAGGTAAAGGAGATAGCCATGGGAGAATGCATTCCAAACCAAGATTTGGAGGGAAGAGTTGTTATTACTGCCATAAGGAGGGTCATGTCAAGAAAGATTGCAAGAAGATGACAAGGGATAGAGGAGGAAGCCATACCAAGAATGGAGAAGCTTCGGTTACCAAGACAGAACAGCTAGATGATGATGTTCTTGTTATGTGCTCAAGTGTGAGCAAGGGGCAAGAAGGCAGCGGGAAATGGATCTTGGACACTGGGTGCACTCATCACATGTGCCCTTACCGGAATTGGTTTAAGAATTTCAAGGAAACCAATGATGAAAGGGTTTTCTTGGGGAATGATAATAATTGCCAAGTGAGGGGAATAGGAGACATCCAAGTGAGGATGTTTGATGGAGTCAGAAGGCTGCTGGAGAATGTGAGGTATCTCTCAGATTTGAGGAGGAATTTAATCTCATTAGGGCAGCTGGATTCCATGGGATACACATGCAAGATAGAGGGAGGAAAGATCAAGGTAGCCAAGGGGTCTTTGGTAGTGATCAAAGCAGCAATGAAGGATGGACTCTATGAGATGATCGGAGACATGAAAATCAAGGATCAAGCAGCAAGCTTGATGGATGAGATTGATGAGGGAGTCCTTTGGCACACTCGCTTGGGACATATGAGCGAAGAGGGCCTGCAAGTTCTTAGCAAGGAAGGTCTACTTGGTGGTAACAAAGTAGAGGAACTTGATTTTTGCGAGTGTTGTGTTCTTGAGAAGCAACACCGGGTCAGCTTCAACACCAGAGTGCACAAGGATAAGGGCATTCTTGACTACATTCATACGAACCTTTGGGGACCAGCAAGGACACCAAAACAGGGAGGTAACGTTTACTTTTTGTCTTTAATTGATGATTATTCAAGAAAAGTGTGGGTTTATTTGGTGAAAAATAAATCAGATGCATTGAATAAGTTAGTGGCGTGGAAAGGGCTGGTTAAGACTCAAATGGGTAGAGTAGTTAAGGGGATAAGAACCGATAATGGCTTAGAAATTTTTAATCAAGAACTTGATCAATTCTGTAGGTTAAATGACATTCTAAGACATAGGACGGTTGTGGAAACCCCTCAACAAAGTGAAGTTACTGAGAGGATGAATGAGACCCTTATGGAAAAGGTTAGGTGCATGTTAGTAGGTTCTGAGTTACCAAAATATTTTTGGAGAGAAGCTGTAGCTACAGCTGCATACTTGGTGAATAGGTCACCCTCTAGAGCTTTAGAGCTCAAGACTCCCATGGAGATGTGGAGTGGAAAACCCCCTAAATTAAACAACCTTAAGACTTTTGGATGTGCAACATATGCACATCAAAAGGAGGATAAACTTGGCCCTAGATCTAGAAAATGTATATTTCTAGGATATGGTGATGGGGTTAAGGGATATAGGTTGTGGTCATTAGAAAAGAAGGGCATGAAACTGATTATAAGTAGGGATGTTATCTTTAATGAATTGTTATTTCTCTACTTGGAGAAAACTAACCCTGCAGAGGCTAGTGAGCAAACCAGTCCGAAATTTGTGGAGCATAGCATCAAGGAGAACTTGGTCAGGTAGAGCAAAAGAGGCAAGAGGGTTTGGACTAGGTAGAGCCCTCGGATGAAAGCTAAGCTCAAGAAACTCAAGAAGAGACTGAACAAGAAGAGGTTGATGCAGTAAGTCATAATGACTACCAGCTCACAAGAGACCGGGGAAGGAGGGTGGTTAGACCACCTTTGAGATATGGGTTTGCAAATGCTAATGTAGTAGCTCCTTGGAGAGAAAGAGAGGTTGAACCAGAAACTTACACGGATGCCATGGAGTGTAAGGATTCGTTAAAGTGGCAGCTGGCTATGGAGGAAGAAATAAATTCTTTGAGGAAGAACAACTTCTGGGAATTGGTGAAAATTTCAGGAAATCAGAAAGTTGTGGTATGTAAGTGCACTTACAAGATCAAAAAAGGGTACCCTCTAAGAGATGAATTCCGAAACAAGGCTAGACTGGTGGCGAATGGGTTCACGAGAAGAAAAGATATAGGTTTCACTGAAACTTTCTCACCTGGACACAAGGTGGAGAAGATAGTGAATATCCTCACCTATGTCATTGATGGGCTATTAGTTTGGAACAGCAGGAAGAGGATGGAAAGGTTTACATCTCAACTCAGTAAGGAGTTCGAGAGGAAGGATCTCAGCCTTACACAAAAGATCCTCAGGATGTGGAGAATCCAAGAAAAGAAGAGAAACTAGTTAAGGGTTTCTTGGGCAATGGGTGTACTCAGCAGATTTGTGATTAATCCCAGAAAGAAGCATTGGCTTGGGATGAAGAGGTTGCTAAGGTATTTGAAGGCTCAGTGGCAGCCGGTGGTAGCACTCATAACAACCGGGGCAGAATGCATAGCGGTTATGGAATCCATAAAGGAGACTATGGGGTGCAAAGGGTTGTTGGACGAGTGGGAGGTCCTAAAAGAGCAGGTGGTGGTATCTTTGGATAGCCAAAGTGTGGGGCACTTGTGGAGGAATCCAGTGTTCCATGAGGGGACAGAGCATAGGGATGTTCGATATCATTACATTATGGAAAATGTTACGAAATGATGCATCCATGTGGACAAGGTTGCTACGGAAGAAAATCCTGCGGACTTAGGTACTAAAGTTCTACCTCTAAATAAGTTCAATCATTTCCTTGAATTACTTAGGATTGGAGTTAGTTGATTGGTAACTCAAGATGAGTTTGGATCCCGATGCTTTCTGCACAATGGTTCAGGTTTTTTGAACACTTAGACAAAGGTAGAGATTGTTGTTATTTATCTAAGGTTAAAACATGTCCAAACATGGTCTAAGGATGGTTAAAGTCTAAACCAAATGTGGAGTATCAAATTCCAGCAAGTTAAAAGGCTGCACACATATGTGTGCCTCAATTTGGAGCAAGGGGAGACCATGCGCACTAGTGTGTGCATTTCTGCACAGCAGCAGAAGCATGTGCGCACAACAGCAGAAGGCAGCAACATCAGGTCAGGGCGCAGGGCGCATGCCCAGCGCCATGCCTCATAGTATGCACACCATCAGGGACAGCCCCAGCGCCATACCACACATGCCCAACGCCACACCGCCCAGGCACACTGCTGCACACTTAGGCAGTAGGCTTCAAGGCTCTCCAAAAGTGTGTGCGCAAGTCCAAAAATGCACAGCACCACTTAGGAAAGTGATGAAGGGCCAAGATTGAGCAATGATCAAGATCAAAGGGTGAGGATTGATTCACAAGAATGTCCAAGAAGTGAGAGGCTATAAAAGGGGTTCTAAAGCCTCATTTCATACAAAAACAAGAGATAGAATACAAGAGAGATTTGTGACATTGTGAGATCAATTGTAAACACTTAGAGAGAATTGTGTAAGAGTGACAAACACAAGAGGGACTCTTTGTAGTAAGGCTGGGTGTAATAAGATAGAGAAGTCTAGAATAGAAAGAGGACATTGTTAGTTCTCATCTTCTTCATTCTCTTCTTGGTTTCTTCAAGAACTTGGATTCTTGAAGGGGATTGCTGTAACTTTGTAAGAACCACTGATTTAGTGCAGAGAGTTCGGAGGAACTCACGGGGACGTAGGTACATTGCCGAACCTCGATAACAAATTGCTTGTCTTCTTTATTTCTTTGATTTTCTGTTCTTGTGTTCGATTGCTGAAATTATTTCTACAAGTCATTCAAAACTTGAGTGTTTGGAAGATCACCACCTGGGCATCTTGCTAAGGTGATTTCTAACAGTTATTATGAATAATTTGGCTAGTAGTTAGTTTACATTGGGCATGACTTCTTGTTATTGTTTTGTCAGCTTTTAAAACTGAATTATTATTG
The DNA here is from genome assembly GCA_023935145.1 of Bretschneidera sinensis. Taxonomy (NCBI): domain Eukaryota; kingdom Viridiplantae; phylum Streptophyta; class Magnoliopsida; order Brassicales; family Akaniaceae; genus Bretschneidera; species Bretschneidera sinensis. Next base: position 108,958,636 of record CM043697.1, read on the forward strand.
GCTCTTTTGTTCTGTTTTCTGGGAAAATGGAGGAAAAGAAATAGAATTAACTAATTAAGTATATATTTATGGAAAAGTTTTCATTTTTTCGCCAGAATCAAGCAGTACTGAGAATCCAACTAACATTTAGTGGAAACCAAAGAATTTGCTGCAGTGACTATAATTCATGACAATTCTGCTACAATAACATTTGGTTGTGAAGTTTCTTAACACTCATCTGTAATTAATTGCAGGGAACCTCTTTGCTTTTGTGTTGTTTGTGTCACCTATGCAAGTTTCCTTATAAACTTTTTTCTTAAAATGAACATAATTGAAGGCAACAACTTGTTAGAGTTGGTGCATACATCATAGGACCAGATCTGTAGAACCCCGGACGAACACAGGGTTAGGAGGTAGCGCTCCCGAAACTTTCAGGCCCTGTACATGAGTTGGGTCTAATTTTTTGCTTGGTGGTTTGGGCTTGGACCCATTAATAGCCGTAATTCTGCAGCAGGGCAAAAATCCTAATTAAACCCTAATTAGGACGTCTTAAGTTGCTTATAAATACTCTTTATGCACTGAGTATACATTGTAACGAGAGATTTGTGAGGTTGATAATAAGAAACTTTTCGAAGGACGTGCCCTATTATGGGGTGAACCTAGGTAAATCTTGTATCCTTTTCTTTCTGTTTATATTTCGTGTGACTGACAGATCTCAAATCATTCAATTTTGTTTAAAAATTCAGTTTGTGTGTCTCAAGGACTGATGTTTAGGAGAATAATAAGAAATCAATCAACAGAACAGTTCTTCGGATTGCCTATGAGGGAATAGACTGTTTCTTTATTTCTCGTGACCTCCCTTATATAGTTTCTTTATTCTTTTGGTTCTAAAATCAAAAGAATCAGCTTATCAGGATGTTAAGTTTGGAGGATTTCAAGGGGAGGGAGATCAAGAAAGATTGGTCTAAGTTTGAATGCTTAATAGAGATCACATATGTTGCAATATTGAAGTAGGAGAAGGAGAAATCAATGTTCAACGAAAGCTCACTTGAGATAAAAGCTATTGATCATATGACAATCAACACTCTTGATTTATCAACAAAACCTATCTCTGATTTGGGTGCCCTTCCTCATCTCAATTCACCTTTGCAATTCAAGATTCTTATCAAGGGTTTTCCTTCATTTTTAGGAAGTTTCTGTCTACATAAGAATTTTTTAGTGTTGCTTGGTATCTTCAAAAGGCTTGCCTAGTATGGTATCTGGCTTTTGAATAGGCCTAGTGTTTGCGAGTGCAGACATCAGTGGACTAGGCATTAGGCATATTGCCTGCTGTTGTTGGTGCCTGATACAGCTCAAAAAATAGACATCCGATAAAGACACAACACGTGGATAGCCCTAGGCCAAGACAACAAGGCGACACATTGACAACCTAAAATCAACCCAACAAGGCACTACGTGGACCATCCCAAGCCAAGGTAGCAGGGCAATAATTGGATGACCCAGGTTCGAACACCTGGACCTTAGGTCGTCACCACCAGCCAGGTCACCACCGTCCTTGGCACAAGGGCTGCTTCACCCCCGAAACCTTATAAAAAGGGTCAGGTGCGCATTCCAAAAGGGATAAGATTCTTCTTGACCTAAAACAGGAACACTGTCACTCCCATACTCCTTATTGCATACTAACAAAAGCATTAGAGCATCCTCGGAGGCACCCCCTCCAGCGACCCCCTAGCTCATCTTCTCTTCCCTATGTAGATTCTCTCAAGGCCTAGCCTCCAACTCAGTAACACGTTTTTGGCAGCAACAGATTGAGGCCGTCCGTGGGAAAAACCAATCTTTTGCTAACAGTAAAAGCGAAGAAGCCTAAAGAACTCATTTGTTTCCATGCCACCTAAAAACGCAGCCAAGGACGCCGGTAAGAGAGCGGTCGCGGCCAGCACTCATACCCAGCTGTCTGGGTCAAGATCCCTGATCGAGTTTGACACACATCCCAATATGGCTATGCTCCAAGCATAGTTCGTGGAGCTCTCACAATTGGTAACCAATCTGGCCGCCGAGGTCCACCAAAGGGCTCGCCAGCCTTCGCCTACACCTCATTGGCAGGATCCCAGCCGCACAAGCTCAGCCAGTTGCAGGCTCACCGTCGATGGCTGTTCCATGGCTGAGTCCTCCCCACCTCGTACGACCAAGTCTAAAGAGAGCCTTTCGTCCAGAAGTAGTGATGGTCTCGGCAAGTGAATAGAAGACATAGAAGGACGGATCAACAAAGCACTCAAGGGCCATAACCACAGTCTCATAGACGAGCTCAACATTCAAAACCCTCCCTTCACTCTGGAAGTCCTCGAAGTCCCCCTCCTGTCAAACTTTTGAATGCGCTAGATTAAACACTACGAAGGTTCAACGGACCCCTTAGACTACCTTCAGCACTACAAAACCATGACGACGCTCCACAGACACTCCGATCCCGTGATGTGTCGAGCTTTTCCCCTGACGCTCGAGAAGGTGGCTGGGATGTGGTATTCCCGTTTGGAACCAGGGGGCATCCGCACGTTCAAAGAACTAAGTTATGCCTTCACCTCACATTTTCTTAGCAGCAAAGGACCCAAGAAGACCTCGGAGTCCCTATTCAACATTGTCTAGTTAAAAGAAGAAAAACTCCGAGCCTACATTTCGAGGTTCAATTTTGCTGCCTGGGAGTACTCCGACCTAGACTCTAGTGTCCAGATGTTGGAATTCAAAAATGGGCTGACATTTGGGATTTTAGTTCGAAACTCACCAGGTGACCGCCCGATGACATGAATGAGATCTTGGCCCTAGCCAAGAAGTATATATTGACGGAAGATGACCAGGCCTTCCGAAGGAAGCGGGAAGGGGATGCAGAAAGGAAGAGAAGGGGCCATCCCAGTCCGCGCCGGGAACCCATCAAGTGACCTTTCCGTGAGGACAGGCCAAGGGTCTCTAGGCATTTCGGGAACTTCACCCCTCTCAATGCATCCAGGACCAACGTTTTGATGCAAATCCAGGACAAGACGATCTTGCAGTGGCCCCCAAGATCATTGTGCCTCAATGAGGACCGAGGCAAATGGTATCGGTTCCACAGGAACTATGGGCACGACACAGAAGATTTTCATGCACTAAAACACCAGATTGAAACCCCTCATCAGCAGAGGGCAGTTGAAAGAGTTTACAAGGCCACGAACGGAGAAATTCACGGAACTGCCCCGGAGAAGCCCTGAGCGCCCTTCCAGTCGGAGTAAGGTGGTACGACCTACTCAGAAAAGCCCCAGACTGACCCACGGGGAGCCCAGCCAAAAGAAACCAAAAGCCACCACGGTTAAAATTATCAAAACCATCTGCAGGGGGGCCTGCTGCTGGGGCGTCTGTCTTAGATATGGAATATTCTGTAATTACACTTACATGTAATTATAGAATATAACTTTGATGATTTTCAATACCAGGTGGTGGTAACGTGTCTCAGATATGGAAACTTAACTGGCCTGACTGGTAAAGAAAAAAAGTGACAAGAAAGAAAAAAAAAATCAGAGAAAACAATGATTTTTTATTGTTTGATTGAAAAAAAATGTTAGTGGAAAGGAGATTGAGATGATTAGTGTTTTTCTCACATAAATAAATCACAGTCTTATTAAATTAAGATGATTAGAGAGCATAAATTAAAATAAACTTTTTTGTTTTTTATTCTTTTTTCATTTTTTCATCACTTTTACTGAATAAAAAATGAAATACATCAATTATCTTATTGTTCAATCATCTCTTTCTTCTTTCTTTTCATTTTTTTCTACCAATCAAGACTTAAATAGTAAAACAAGAGAATAAGAAAATTTGTCGTATGCTTTTTTTTTTAGTGGCAATTGGTTTCAGAAAGTCACGAGTGACCATTACAACCTGTGCAAAAGTGTCGATTGGTTCCCAAAACACTGATAATTAGGGATGTTCACTAAACGACTAAAATCGATTAATCAATTAACCAATTACTGGTCGTATTGATCAAAATTAATTCGGTCAGTTAATATCAAAATAATTAAGTTAATTCAGTCGAAACGATTAAAAAAATTTGGTTGAAAAAAATCGATTAAAATATTCAACCGAACAAACTGACCGTTTCGATTGTTTACACACCCCTAATCTTGGTGATACAACTAAAGAGGTACATTTTTTTGCCAAATAAAAAAAAAAATTAGTAAGAGAAAAAATAAAAATTAAAAAATTAAAAAAAGAATATTTGATTCTACAGATCAATGTTAAATCATGATTTAAGATGTTTCCGTCTCTAAATATTTACACTATCTATTGTATATCTTGTTGACTTCGAGGGATAAGAAAAGCTGTGAATTTTATATGACTATTTTTTTTGACATATTGTGGTAAAAACAAGTAATCTCGGGTCTCATTAAATTAATGGCATAAAAATGGTTAATTAGACAAAAAAATAAAAAAAAGAAATATTTAAATCTTAGGATCAATGTTAAATACCCTGTGATTGATTTTATTTTCAAAAAGTATTTGGAATTTTTTTTTGTGACAAAAGAACACTTTGGTTGACTCTATTTTCAAATCAGTTGTGACAAAAAAATATCTTATTGCATGTTTTTTTTAGAAAAATATACTTTGTGGTTAACTAAAAGAAATATATCACGGTGTATTTTTGGCTATCAAAAACATATCACAAGGTATTTTTTCTTAACAGAACATACCACGGAGTATTTTGTTTATCACAAAAAAAATCTCAGAGTATTTTTTTAAAATTGAAATCAAATACAAGGTTTTTGTCATAAAAAAATTCTCAGAGTATTTTTTTAAAATATAGTCCATTACAAGGTATTTTTTTTGTAATTAAACCAGTCTTTTATTAACTCTGTTTTTTTCTTTAATATTTTTACGTACATGTGTCTATGCAAAAATTTTTGGTTGACTCGAGTCTAAACTTAATAGTTTAGATCAGTTGGAAACTTTACTGATAATCTTCAAGAACTTCATTGAAAACATCAATATAAGTGTGAAACTCAAAAATTAACATTACTAATAAAATATTTAAAATCACCAGTGAAATTTTCAACTGAACTCTAGTATCTATCAAAGTCTATTGGTCATTGGTGTCAATGTTGACCCATTATAGATTACAAACCTATTTATATTCCGTAATTGCCCTCACTCGTTACACAACGGCTTTGCCATTGCCATTGCCATTGCCTTATCCATTTTCTTTCCTTTTCTAATCAAACAATAGAATAACAATCTTAATGTTTTTATGGATAGTTTGGTTTGGTTTGATTTAATTTAATTAAATTTTATTAAATAATAATTAAAATATTAACTAATAAGTAGTTTGATTTAATTTAACTAATTTTTAAAAAATAAACATAGACTTAAAACTGGTTTTAAGTCCTCCCAATCAATTCCTTAGCATGTTTATGTTTGTTCAAACTCTGCTCTTCTTCTCAATTTTGGTGTAGATGCTCAACCTGGCACATCATTTCTCTTCATTTTGTGTCCTGTGCTATGTTTGGATTTAAAAAGAATTCTCCTCAAAATACAAGGTGAGAGCAATTTAGATAAAGAAAAGCTTTAAAAGAATTCTCCTCAAAATACAAGGTGAGGGAAATTTACATAAAGAAAAGCTTTATTCTAATTATCTGTCCGTGAACACCAAAATCAAAACCATCCGTTTAAGAGTCGCAGCTTTCAATCTCCTTATTTAAAAAAAATGAATTTGAAACTAATTAATTCTTTCCTTTCGGTCGGTCTTTAGGAAATTGAGTGAGATAAGTAGAGATGAAGGAAATTCTAATTTGTTTACGACGCTTTTACATTATTTTTTAGAATTGATAAAGTTGTAAATGACAATAATACGACACGTCGGAAATAATGCCAATACTCATTTGCCCCCTATTGGTAGCCGAAACTTCATTCACAATGATGTTTCCGAGTTATTTTCATTTGTCATTCTCCTTCATAAAAGAACATTGAAACAAATTGATCAGTGGCTTGTGGTAACGTATGTACTCAAATGGATGAGGCCTCTGGCTAATACAGTGTAACAATCCATCCAGGGTTGGCCACCCCGAAATGATGTCGTCACTTTTTGAAATCCCAGTACGATACATATATACAACAATATAAAAATACCAACTGAAATTATCTACATACATAAATCCTTAATCCTCAACAGGGGAGTTACATCATTCAGATCTCAACTAAACATTATACACAACATATTATGCATAAATATTTACAAATATTTTTTTTCCAAATTAGTCTGAAGATGTGGACCATGTGGCTTACAGATAATAACTCAGTCTGAATATCAGTTCACTAATCTATCTGTCTTGCCTGTTACCTGAAATTCTTTAACAAAGAGGGACGAGCTTCACATGCTTAGTGAATTAAATTTACTAGAAGTATTCAATTTGTATAAATAGTCTTCCAATATTAATTCATCTATATCTCATATAATTTGATAATAACGTTCTATTATCACTATTCATATCATAATCCTCATCTTTTATCAATCTCTTCTTCTCATATATTTAATCATCTTGAGACTATCAATTCTATCTCATAATTATCTCGTTATGAGGTTCACAACATATAATCAATCACTCAGACAATTCTCATCATATCATAATTTCATATTTCTTTATCATATATTTAATTATCTTGAGATAATTACCTCGTTATGAGGTTCACAACATATAATCAATCACTCAAACAATTCTCATCATATCATACTTTCATATTTGTCTCTCTCTAAGACTCATTCGTCTATCAATAAATTTACAATCAAGAATAACACTTTAGCATCTCAAGCAATAAGAATCAATATTTAAAGCAAGTGCAATGCGTGAATTTAAATGTTATTATTATTTGGGAACATCTTTCCACATGTCAACATGTTTTAGCTTAGACCTGCTGCCTTCCTGGTTCTTTTATCTTTATTTAGACCAGCTGCTTTCTTGGTTCTTTTATTTTCAGTTATACTGGCTGTCATAGTTTCTTTAAGACCGGCTTCCTTCTCAGTTCGTTTATTTTCATTTAGATCTGCTGCCTTCTATGCTCTTTTATTTTCATTTAGACCGGATTCCCTCCAAGTTCTTTTATTTCATGCATATGAATAATGATATGAATATACATATGAACGCTAATATAAAAACATGCATACATTCAATGTAGCTATCTAACTCTTTATTATTTTATCATATTCATTAAATTATCTCCTCATGGTTCCTATCAAATTATCAATAATTATTTCAAAAATATTACTTTTCATATAATAAAACTTTAACAAATAAATTATTTCTATCATATTCATCGACCAACTTTCATATATCATCCAATTATAGTTTAATAATTAATTTAAATATCATTACTTTATTTTTCATATTTATTTTGATTATTAAAAGTAAATCTAACTCACCACGTAGCACTTAAAACTACTCGTGGATCACCTCTTTTCCTTTTCTGCTCTTTTCAACAATTTCCCCCGATTACTGATTGGCAACACCTGACATAATATTTATATTAAATTTCTAATTTATTCTTCAGTTATTTAAGAATTCATACCTTCAAAAATTTCCATATTGAGTTCTGAAAAATTTCATGTATGTTAAATTTCAAAAATCAATTTCATATTATTATCTTTTATTTTTTCTTAGAGCTTTCCTCGACTATTTTTAAAATTTTTTGGTAAATTTTTTTAAAATTTTACTTTTTTAATTTTTCTTTGAATCCTCAAATATTTAAAAAAAAATTTTAAATTAAAGAAAAAAGAAAACCAAATAAAATTTAGTAAGAAAATACCAAACAAACAAAAAAAAAAAACTAAATCCTTATTTCAAAAGCCGCCCACCGTTCAGCACACATCTGCCACCTTTTGTGTCAAACATGCATTTTTCTCCCCCTCCAGGTGTTATTCCCTTCCCCCCTCCCTTTTTTTCTTAACCGTCCTATGTCACGGGTTGCAAGCTGAAGTTGCTAACCGTGCGGCCTTAGGCTCGGAAATGCTTCCTTGGAATGCCTAAGTCAGCCTTCTTTTTGGCTACTCAAGAGAACCGCCCACAAAGCTAGACCCGCTCAAAGAAAATAAGCACACAAGAGAGAAGATGAGGCAAAGCTAGAGAGCTTGCTATTGCTTGTATAAGTGAATGAGTGATTTACAAATGAGGGGGAAGCCCCCTTATATAGGGAGAGCTCCCTTACATCCATGGATATCATCTTGCCATGTGTCACAATCCTATACAATTCTAAGTGTAGTACAAGTGTACTACAAGTGTAGTACAAGGTACTACTCTCTAATGCATGTGCATTACAATGCTGTACAGTACTACCATGTAGTGCATGTGCAATATAAGGTTGTACATTATAATCAAAGGGGCACTAGGAAAACCTCGAACACATGGTTTTTACGCGGGTTGTGACATTCTCCCCCACTCAATCTGGCGACGTCCTCGTCGCATTCTCAGCCTGAAACTGGTCAATTCTTGTCTGAAATTGCCACAAGGCCTCAGCTGGTTCCCAACTAGTCTCACTGTCGGGTTGTCCCTTCCATCGTATCAAGTACTCAAGCCTTGGCTTATAGTACTTCTGTCTCAAGACTCGGTTGGCCAGTATGCTCTCAATGTCTCTGTCATAAGAGGCCCTAACTCTTATAGGGGCTCGTTGTGACTCACCTCGATCTGGATCATCTTGGTCTTCATGGAATGGTTTCAACATACTCACATGGAAGACCGGGTGCACCTTGAGCTTGGATGGTAGCTCAAGTTTGTAGGCCACATTGCCTACCCTTCGAAGAACTCTGAAAGGTCCCTCATATCTGCGCACCAATGCTTTATGGATCCCTTTTGTGCGAAGTACCAAATGTAGCTTTACAAGCACATAGTCCCCCACTTGGTACTGCACATCCCGTCTCTTTCGATCAGCCCACTTCTTGGAACGCTTGGCTGCCTTGTGTAGGCAAACTCGAGCCAAGTCGGTTTGTTCTTGCCGCACCTTGGCAAATTTATAGGCTGCTGGAGTTGACCCTGTATATCCCACGGCAATAGTACTCGGAGTGTGAGGCTGTTGTCCCATCACAATCTCGAAGGCACTTTGGTTGGTGGCCTCACTCCTTTGCAAATTGTAGGAAAACTGAGCCACATCTAGTAATTTTGGCCAATCTCGTTGCGAGGCACTCACGTAGTGTCGGAGATATGTCTCCAACAAAGCATTCACCCGCTCAGTCTGTCCATCGGTTTGGGGGTGCATACTAGTGGAGAAGTTTAGATCCGATCCGAGCAATTTGAACAGTTCGATCCAGAACCGTCCCGTGAATCGTCCATCCCGATCATTAAAAATGGACTGTGGTACACCCCAGTACTTCACCACATACTTGAGAAACAATCGGGCTGCCTCCTCTGCTGGACATTCTTTGGTAGCCGGAATGAAAGTCCCATACTTCGAAAACTGGTCCACCACGACCATGATGCTCCCAAATCCCTTATTTTTGGGTAGCCCCATAATGAAATCCATGGAGACACTCTCCCATGGACGCTCCGGAATTGGCAATGGTTCCAAGAGACCTCCAAGTGACTTTTGCTCAACTTTGTCTTGTTGACACACAAGACAAGTCTTCACATAGACCTCAATGTATTCCCTCAAGTGAGGCCAGTAGTAGCATTCCTCCATAAGTGCTAGGGTGCGGTGCACACCTGGGTGACCAGCCCACTTGGAATCGTGGCACTCTTGCATCACCTCCTTCCGTAATTTCCCATGAAGTGGCACATATAACCGATTCCCCTTGGTATAGAGCAAGTATCCCTCGAGCCAGAACCTCCGGGTCTTCCCCTTTGTGGCATACTCCATTAAAGACTTGGCGGTTGGATCATGGGACAATCCCTCTTTAATACGATCCACCAAGGAACCTTGTGGTTGGCTAATGGCAGCAAACTCTACCTTTCGGCTTAGTGCATTTGCAACTGTGTTGGTCTTCCCTGGCTTGTACTCCAACACAAAATCAAACTCAGCAAGGAAATCTTGCCATCTGGCTTGCTTGGGAGAGAGCTTCTTTTGAGTCTGAAAATAGCTTGTGGTCACATTGTCGGTCTTCACCACAAATTTAGACCCCAAAAGATAGTGCCTCCATGTGCGCAAGCAATGGACCACGGCCGTCATCTCCTTCTCTTGAATCGTGTATTGTCGCTCGGTCTCGTTGAGCTTTCGGTTCTCAAAAGCGATCGGATGGCCATCTTGCATCAGGACCCCTCCAATAGCAAAGTCGGATGCATCCGTGTGGACCTCATAAGGTTTGGTGTGATTTGGTAGGGCAAGGACTGGCTCTTCTGTAATTTCCCGTTTCAGCTGCTCAAAGGCTCCTTGACATATTGAGCTCCATTCCCACACTCTCCCCTTCTTGAGCATATCAGTCAAGGGTGTGGTGATGGTTGAGTAGCCTCTGATGAAACACCGATAATAGTTCACCAACCCAAGGAACGATCTCAGCTCGGTAACCTTGGTTGGTGGCTTCCAATTAACGATAGCCTGGATCTTGCCCGCATCCATCCGAATCTTTCCTCCACCTACTATGTGGCCAAGGAATGGCACCTCATGTTGGGCAAATGAGCACTTCTCTTTCTTCACATAGAGCTCATTCTCTCTCAGAACTTGGAATACCTGTCTCAAGTGCCTCACATGCTCCTCTAGAGATCGACTATAGATAACAATATCATCAAGGTAAACAACCACAAAGCGATCTAGAAAGGGTTGGAGTACCTTGTTCATTAGAGTGCAGAACGTTGCTGGAGCATTAGTGAGTCCGAAAGGCATCACAAGAAACTCGTAAGAACCATAGCGAGTGACACACGCTGTCTTTGGCTCATCACCCTCGGCTATCCGGACTTGGTAGTACCCCGATCTCAAATCTAGCTTGGTGAACCATCTGGCATCCCCAAGTTGATCAAACAAGTCTACAATGAGTGGGATGGGGTACTTGTTCTTCACTGTGAGCTTGTTGAGGGCTCTATAATCGACGCACATCCTTATCGATCCATCGTGCTTCCGTTAGAACAAAACCAGTGCACCATAGGGTGCTTTGAAAGGTCGCACGAATCTCGCATCAGCCAACTCCTTTAGTTGTCTCCTCAATTCTTCAAGCTCGGGAGACAACATTCGGTATGGAGCCCTGGCTGGTGGTTGGGCAGTAGACACCAACTCGATCTTATGATCCACCTCTCTCTTAGGTGGGAGCTTCTTGGGTAACTCTGGAGGCATCACATCAACAAATGACTCTAATAGTTCCAGTACTTCAAGAGGAGCCTCTTCCTCGGGCTCTAGGACCTCCTCCAACTTCAAGGTGGCCAAGTAAGTGACTTCATCCCTTCTCAGCCCCTTGGCTAGTTGGATTGCCGACAAAACCCGACTAGCTTGGCTAGAGTCCTGTCTTACCGGTACGATACATTGGTATCGAGAATCAAGGATGCACAAACAATTGGCAAATGGCACTAGCAAGGCATTAATCCGATCAAGGAAATTTAACCCAATTACAAAGTCATAGTCATCAAGGGGGATTACCTCAAGAGTTTCCTTGCCCTTCCAATCTCCGAGTTGTAGCTCCACCCCTTGTGCTACACCCATTGTCGGAACTTCTTTGGAATTGACAATCTTGATCCACCCGTTGCCTTTCTCCACCTTAAGGTGTAATCTCTTTGACATTTCTTCGGATACAAAGAGATCGGAAGCCCCAGTGTCTATGAGAGCACTAACCTTGGTGCCAGCCACCATGACATCAGTAAACATGAGTCCCTTCAGTTTTCCAAACCTTTTGGCTTTGATCGAGCTGAGCATGATAGAACCAAGCTTGAGAGTATCTCTCTCCGTTACTCCCTCTTCCCTGGCAATGGCAGAGATCTTGGTTCATCTCGGGCAATCTCGCACCCGATGAGGGCCTTCACATAAGAAGCATGCTAATGGCTCCCTCTTTTTGTCCCCTTCCCTAATGGATTTCCACTTGTGCATGGGTGGTTTCCCCGGACCACCCTTCTGATATTTGTCCCTGTCTCCCCCACCTTTGCCCTTGTTCTTGGAGGAGTCGAATCTTTCTGGTTTCTTGAACTCCACCAAAGATTCCGCCACGGACATGGCTCGTGTGAGGTCTTGGACATCCCTTCGTTGCAACTCTTGCTTGGCCCATGGCTTGAGGCCATCCATGAAGGAGAAGAGAGCCTCATTCTCTCCAAGATCAGAAATTTGGAGCATGAGTTCTGAAAACTCTCGCACATACTCCCGCACTTCCCCACGTTGGGTGAGCCTTCGCAGTTTGGCTCGTGCCTCATCTTCCGCATACTCGGGATAGAATTGTTGGCGAAATTCCCTCTGGAATTCTTCCCACGTAGTAATGGCAGCACTCGCACATCTACGTCGCCACCATAATAAAGCAATATCGATAAGGTACATCGAGGCAGTATTTACCTTAGTTATGTCCTCCGTGATGTTCATCCCTCGAAAGTATTGCTCCATGCCCCAAAGAAAGTTGTTCGCATCCTTTGCCGCTCGGATGCCTTTGAACTCTTTTGGCTTTGGCACATCCACCCTAGGATTGGGTGCCATAGCAAGCATGCCCCCTCCGACAGTTGCTTTGCAAGCTAAGAGCTCCCTCTTGAGCTCTTCCATCTCTTCCCGCATCGACACCACCATGGCCTCAAAGGTGTCGTTCTTCTGCGTGAGGACATCTACGGCCTCGTTGAGGGCACCTTGCATCGCTCCTTGGAGATCCTCTCTCATGGAGTTTAGCTCCCCGATGCTTCCTTCGGTATCCTCGAACATGTCCCGCATTTCCCCCACAGCTAACTCCACCTTAGCCAAGCGAGCATCCATGCTTGACATTAGGTCCCTTGAGCTGGGCTTCTTGGTTGCCCTCCCTCGAGTCTCGGGACCGTCATGAGGTTGATTGCTAGCATCGGACACGGTTGCCATATCTTCTCGAAAGTTCTCGATGAACTTGGCTCTGATACCACTTGTCACGGGTTGCAAGCTGAAGTTGCTAACCGTGCGGCCTTAGGCTCGAAAATGCTTCCTTGGAATGCCTAAGTCAGCCTTCCTTTTGGCTACTCAAGAGAACCGCCCACAAAGCTAGACCCGCTCAAAGAAAATAAGCACACAAGAGAGAAGATGAGGCAAAGCTAGAGAGCTTGCTATTGCTTGTATAAGTGAATGAGTGATTTACAAATGAGGGGGAAGCCCCCTTATATAGGGAGAGCTCCCTTACATCCATGGCTATCATCTTGCCATGTGTCACAATCCTATACAATTCTAAGTGTAGTACAAGTGTACTACAAGTGTAGTACAAGATACTACTCTCTAATGCATGTGCATTACAATGCTGTACAGTACTACCATGTAGTGCATGTGCAATATAAGGTTGTACATTATAATCAAAGGGGCACTAGGAAACCCTCGAACACATGGTTTTTACGCGGGTTGTGACACCTACACGTTCTTTTTTTTTTTTTTCTTTTTTCTTCTTAACCGTACTACACGTCTTTCTTTTCCTTAATCGTCCCACACGTCTTTTTTTTTTTTTTTTCTTAACCATCCTGCACGCTCTTTTTTTCTTTTCCTTCTTAACCGTTCTACACGTCTCTTTTTTTCTTCTTAACCATCCTACACATTCTTTTTTCTTTCTTTCTTTTTTTTTCTTTTCCTTCTTAACCGTTCTACACGTCTTTTTTTTTAAATCACTAAAAACATTACACATTTTAGGTGTTTTTTTTTAAATAATTATTTTATTCAATAATAAATTTTTATATATATTATTTTAATTTCATATCATATTTATCAAATTACTTTTTTACTTTTACTTTAAGAACACATATATTACATACAGTCCACATGAGGAAATTTTAACATTGTTAGTACGTAAAGACTCTATGCATATGATTAATCACTTATTTATAGTTGTCAATTGAAATATTAATTAAGGGTTCTATTATGATCTTTAATTTGGATAATTTGTAGTTAACGAGTTTGACAAATATTGAGCAGAGTTTGTTCATAAACCGAAACATTCATTAAAATACTACATTGTCATTCATTAACAAAAAATTAAACTGACAGAAATAAATAAATTTACTTTTCCTCAAATATGATAGATAAACAATATTATTTTATAAAAAAATATTTATAAACTAAATTATCTAAATAATAAATAAACAAAAAAAATCATTTCAAAATATATTTCAGAAACCCATGCAATGCCGGGAATTACACTAATTGTTATTAAAATAGGATAGCAAGTAATAAGAGAAAATTACCCTTATGCTCTAATTGACATTTTCATTTATTTATTTTTAAATTTAAATAATTATACAATATATAACGATAGGAGGAAAATATAAAATAATAAATTACATATCCTTACAAATTGATGCCAAGGAATTTTTAACTTTTAACTATATACAAATGATCAGTATGACATAGATGCATGAATATGACAACAGGTCATTACAAAATCCAACATATATATGTGATCAAAGTTATCTGGATAACATAAAATTTAATGGTAAAATAGTTATTGCTTTTGCCATCTAAAAAGATATACAGCAGTAGCTTTTATTACAGTTAGCAATTCAAATAATCTGCAAGAAATATAACTTGGTAAAGTTTATCGATTCAAGGGAAAAATATTTTACAGCAAACATGTTAGGGTTTGTTTGGCTTAGTTTAAAGTCAGCTTTAAATCAATGTTTATTTTAAAATTGGTACAAATTTAATTTAATTAAATCAAATCCCATTAAATCTCATTAAATAACAATTAGAATATCAACTAATAAGTGGTTTGATTTTACTTAATTAAGTTTTTTTACTAATTTTAAAAAATAAACATGACTTAAAGTTGTTTTCAAGTCCACCCAAACAAAAGCTTAGAGAAAGACAAGCTTTATTCTAATTACTTGCTTGGGAACACCAAAATCAAAACCATCTTCCTAATTGAAAAATGAATTTGAAGATAATTAGCTATTTCCTTTTGGTTGGTCTCTAGGAAATTGTGATAAAGTAGAGATGAAGAAAATTCTAACTTGTTTGCAACGCCTCTGCATTATTTTTGAGAATTGATAAAGATATAAATGACAATAATGTTTTTGAGTCATTTTCATTTGTCATTCTCCTTCACAAAAGGACATTGAAACAAAGTAATAAGTGGCTTGTGGTAACGTTTGTACTCAAATGGATGAGGTTTCTGGCTAATACAGTTTGAAATTCTAACCTTGATAGCATGTAAATGCTCTATGCATATGATTAATCATTTATTCTTAGTTGTCAAGTGAAACATTAATTAAGGGTTCCATTATGACCTTTAATTTGGATAATTTGTAATTAACGAGTTTGGTACATATTGAGTAAAGGTTGTTCATAGATCGAGATTTTCTATGCTAAATAAATATAGATTTTCACCACAATGGAGTGAGTGATTAGTTAATTCATTGTCTATTAAGTGATTTAGATGAAACTACATTTGTATAGTGAGAAATTGCTGGGAAGTTATGTTGTTAGCGGGGACCTTCACTTTAAGTTGTGCCAAAATGTGGATCCTAACAAGAGACTAAATATTGAGTGGAGTTTGTTCATAGACCAAAATTTTCTATGCTAAATAAATACATATGTTCATTGTTTATTCAGTGATTTAGATGAATCTACATTTGTATAGTGAGAAATTGCTGGGAAGATAGCTTGGCTCCACTTCTTTATCCTAATTTATGTATAGACATTGACATTGCACATAAAGCTTTGTCCATTTATTTAGAATATAGCTTGTTCATTGTAATAAACATGTAGCATTAGCCTTCAAGAAAAATGTCCATTAATTGCGGTTTGTGGATGATTGGAATAAATTAGGGAAAATATGTACAATGTTAGACACCAACTGGAGAGTTGTGTTCTTTGCATAGACTTTGACTTGAAGTTGTGTCAAATGTGGATCCTACCAAGAGACTAAATATTGTACAATTCTTATTATAAATTCTCACCATTATCTCCTCATGGAGGCAAACCTCTCACCTTTGCATTGATTTGCTTTATTTTGACATACATATCCCATTTGTATGGAGAAAATATGTTTCTCTTTCCTTCTAATTGTTTTGTTAATGCTACACTGTTTTAAGGCTGGTTTAGCTGTTAGTGTAACCAGCTTCACCACTGATCAATTATCCCTTCTTGCATTCAAAGCCCATGTTGATAATTTTGACCCTCAAAACACCTTGAGATACAATTGGTCCACTTTTACCTCAATGTGCCAGTGGATTGGTGTCTCTTGTGGTACTCGTCATGGAAGAGTAAGCTTTGGATTTGCCTAATATGGATCTTGGTGGCACCATCCCTCATCACCTTGGTAATCTCTCTTTTTTAATTTCTCTTAACTTGAGCCACAACAATTTCAATGGTTATCTGCCCAAACAATTGGGGCAATTACATCGCTTGAAATTTATCGATTTGAAGCACAATTACTTCAGTAGTGAAATCCCATCATGGTTTGGGTACTTTTCAAAGCTCCAATTCTTGGGTCTTCGTAATAATAATTTAATGGGTACTATACCTTTGGTTATCAACAACATATCCTCACTGCAACATGTTGATTTGTCGTTCAATAGCTTATCTGGTACTCTTCCGAATGATATGTGTAATTTTCTAGCAAAACTTGAATGGATTTCTTTTGATGCAAATGAGTAACGGTCAACTTCCTTCAAGTTTGGGTAATTGCAGCAAACTTCAAGTGTTATCATTCTCCATCAATAAATTCACAGGACAAATACCAAAAAATATTGGAAACTTAACAATGCTCAAAGAATTATATCTTGCTGCTATCAACTTAGAAGGTATGGATCCACCTAGGCTTTACGGTGATATATATATATATCTGCTTGTCTTTTCTCTTTCGTTCGCATCTTTCAAGCACATCCAAACCAGAAAAGGAATTGATCATTTTCCTCTCATTTTTTCTATGAATTTTTTTATATTATAGAAAATTCATAAAGAAAATGATTTTTTAATAGAGACTATTTGCTTCTGCCTTGTTTTAGTGTTGTTTGTACATTGCCTCTGCCTTGTGGAAATATTAAAAAAGTGTAATGATGAAAATTCTAACCTGGAAACGAAAATGATAGGACTAGTTGGAAATAATGCTTTGATTGTTATTGATTGGATTATCATTAAATTGTTTTGCCTTCAAAAAATATTAAAAAAAATAGATTCTAAGCCAAAAAAGATGTTTTCCATTTGGTCCCCTGCTGTTGGAAACTTTATGCACAAACCGTGAGGTTTTTCAGACATTTTCATTTGTTATCCTTTCTGATTAAAGGACATTGATAGAGATGCGTCTGATTGATACTTTCCACGAGAGGAAATTCTAATTTTGATAGCAAATTTTTTTATACTAAATAAATACAGATTTTCACAAATTAAATGGTTTAAAAATCATTACAATATTTTATGATTGACAAAATAAAAGATATTGACTTACAATAAAATTGCCCATAAGCAATTGACCTTACATATATACTATGTTTTATTAATATCTGTGCAAACAAAGTCATCTATTTTTTTTATTAAAAAAACCTTTATAGTAATACTTTTATTGAAAAAAACATTTTGGTTTGATTTACATGCGTGTGAGTGAAATTGTAGCACAGCTACACAAAGTCAAAATTTTCACTTTTTCAAACTATGATTTCTTAAATTCAATTTTATGGAGATTTGCTTATTAATTTATTTAATTGTATTCAAAATTTTAATTCCAAGTACGAAACTAGAAATATGATTTGAGGAAATCAAAATAAAAAACAAATATTTCAAACAAGTGATTTTTATTTATTTATGATATATAATATTTTAAATTTAATAATTATTTTCACAACAATTAATTAAGGTAGGTCCTCATGACTTTTCCCTTTAATAGACTGAACATTATTATTATTTGTAAGTTTCTTTTATGGTATATAGACTGAATTTTGTGTAACATACATAATTACTTAAAAATATCATATTTACATTGTTTTAAAATAAAGAAAACAAGTCAAATGAATTCATTTTTTCCTATTCTTTAGGACATAATCTCTATAATTCATTTTGTTGATGATCTAATTTTCTTTAAGTTACTTAACTTGCTTGTACTTTTATTTACTTTAGATTTTTATAAACTTTTTTTCTTTTTCTTTTATTTTTGTGGAAAAGGCACCCGTTGAGAGGGTTTGACACACCTTTAATAAAACAGAGTTTTATTAATTTTAAACTTTTGTAAGGTTTTTCGAGCTTGTGCATTATACATCTTACATAAATATAAATGCGAAAATTATCTCATTTTAAAATAAAATAAAAAAGAAAAGAAATTCCACATAAATTTAACATTTTTTTCTATTGTAGAAAAAAAAACCAATTTGATGGATATCTAATTTAATTTAGTTTAGTGCTTAATCAACTTAATTTAATTATCTATTATGGGTCTTTTATTTATTGAATTTTATCGTTTTGTATCTTTGCAAATAATTATAAAAAAAATATCAAAACTAAGTTTAAAAAAATCACAAATGGCAGAAATTGAAAGCTTTTGACATAAGTCTTGCATAATACATAATTTCTAATGTCAAAATTATGATGCTTTGACGAAAAATAATGTAAAACGTTTGGGCTAAAGCTACAATAATAATTATATGCTAGTGTTCATGTCCATCTTATTTTCTCTACTCAAACTAACGCGTTATTATAACAAATATAAATTTATAAATATATATAAAAAATAGAAATTTGAATAGTTAAAATTGTTAAAGATGAAATTACATCGGTCTGTAGGTTTTATTTTTCTTTGAATAATAATTGAAATTGAAAATTCAAGTTTAATTATTGGTCTTAATACTTTCATTGCCCCTACTCAATCAATTACCCCAGTACAGTTTTATGGTATTCTCTAAATCATGAAACAATACCTGTTCAATTACTCTAATACCTGTTTAATTATTGCTCTTAATTAATCAACTTCTCTCTTCCCTTGTTTTCACTTGCTCATTTTTAGAACTGTTTTAATAATTTATTGCCAAACAAGTCGATATGAATGAATAGCAATCTATTTTCTGCAACCGTTTTTATCAACTCTAATGCAAATGGTTTCATTTTCATTTATAGTCAAACAACTCCATAAAACTATATTAGCCTTTATTTTCTTTTTTTCATTAAAATTAATTAAAGCGTTTAAGATAACAATGAATGTTGAAATATGAATTTTATTTCATTTGAAGCATTTATATAATAATGCAAATAATTAATTATACAGCTCTTTTAAATGTTTACTCCAATCTTGCTATATATTTTTGCAGGTGAAATACCACGTGAGATTGGAAACTTACTTAATTTGCACATTTTAAGTCTTGGTCAAAACAAATTATCAGGTCTGTTACTATCTAGAATCTTCAATATCTCAACCATTAAAATAGTTGTCGTATCTGATAACTTCTTGTCTGGCCATCTTCCATCAAGCATAGGTCTTAGGGTCCCAAACCTTGAGGAGTTTTACCTATGGGGAAATAATCTCAGTGGAATAATTCCAAACTCCATCTCCAATTCCTCTAAGCTCAGAATCCTAGAGTTGAGCTCAAATTCATTTTCAGGTCCTATTCCCAATGCACTTGGCAATCTAAGACTCCTCCAAAGGCTTTACCTTCATGGTAACAATTTGACCACTGAATCTTCCACTCATGAATGCAAATTTCTTTCTTTTTTGGGAAACTGCAAACATTTGAAAGATCTAATTATATTAGATAATCCATTGAACTGCATCATTTCAACATTTATCGGTAATCTTTCTAAATCTCTCCAATCATTTCATGCAAATAATTGCAAAATGAAGGGCCACATCCCCATGGAAATCAGTAACCTAAGAAACCTGATAGGCTTACATCTTGGTGGAAAATGAATTTAGTGGGTCAATTCCAGTAACAATTGGAAGATTACAAAATCTCCAAAGCTTGATTCTTGGTGAAAACAACTTAGAAAGCCATATCCCATTTGATTTGTGTAATTTAGTAAAGCTATATGAACTATAACTATATTCTAATGATCTTTCTGGACCTATACCAACATGCTTATCTAATATGACTTCTTTGAGATATCTTAATTTTCCCTCCAACAAATTCAATTATACTATACCTTTGAGCTTGTGGAGCCTTTCCTATCTCCTCAAACTAAACTTGTCCTCCAATTCTTTAAGTGGTTCTCTTCTATCAGATGTTGGAAATTTGAAAGTCCTCACCCAAATTGATTTATCAAGGAATCAACTATCAGGTAATTTACCAAGCAACATTGAGGGGTTAAAATATCTAAATTATCTCTCTTTAGCAAATAATGACTTTCAAAACCCCATTCCCCAATCATTTGGAGGCTTGATAAGCTTGGAAACTTTGGATCTCTCTAGCAACAATCTCTTTGGGGTGATTCCCAAATCTTTGGAGTCGCTCACATATCTCAAACGGTTTAATGTCTCATTGAATAGGCTAGAAGGTGAAATTCCCACTAGAGGGCCTTTTCAATCATTTATGGGGAATTACGCATTATGCGGTTCAAGTCGATTGCAAGTCTCTCCATGCAAAAGCAGCACCGTCCACTGATCTAAGATGCCTTCTGCTTCACTTGTATTGAAATATATTTTTCCAGCAATTGCATCGACAATACTAGTGGCCCTTGTTATCGTCTTTATGAGATGTTGTAAACAAAAAGTGAAAATGACAGACCAAGAAATTTTGTTACAACTTGAGACATGGAGGAGATTTTCGTACAGAGAGCTCCAATGGGCGACAGATTGGTTTAATGAGAGCAATTTGCTTGGTACCGGAGGTTTCGGCTCGGTCTACAAAGGAACACTTTCAAATGGGGTAAATATTGCAATAAAAGTTTTCAATTCTCATTTAGAGGAAGCTTTTATAAGTTTCAATGCTGAGTGTGAAGTGTTACGCAACATTCGTCATCGAAATCTTGTCAAAATCATTGGCAATTGCTGTGGGGATAACTTCAAAGCTTTGGTCCTTGAGTACATGCCTAGTGGGAGCCTCCAGAAGTGGTTGTATTCTCACAACTATTTTCTAGATATCCTTCAAAGATTGAACATAATGATAGATGTCGGATCTGCACTTAAATATCTCCACCATGATCATTCATCACAAGTTGTCCATTGTGATATAAAGCCAAGCAATGTGCTACTGGACGAAAACATGGTTGCACATTTGGGTGATTTTGGCATTGCCAAGCTTTTAGGAGAAGGAAAATCTATGACAAAAACCATTACACTTGCAACTATTGGCTATATAGCACCAGGTGATGTTTTTAGTATCTAATTAGTATATTGTTTTGGATAAAATATTAATATTAATGTATTTGTTTTTATAAGTTTGTGACATCATTGGATATTTTGGTAATAATTTATTATTTAATTGTAGAGTACAGATCGATGGGAATTGTTTCCACGAAAGGCGACATCTACAGTTATGGCATTTTATTGATAGAGACTTTCGCAAGAAGAAAGCCTACAGATGAAACATTTGCTAGTGAAATGAGCTTGAAGCATTGGGTGAAAATGTCATTACCTTGTGCAGTGATTGAGATTATTGATGAAAATTTGTTGAAGAGAGAGGAAGAACATTTCATTGCCAAAGCAAATTGCATATCATCTATTTTGCGATTGGCTGTAGATTGTTCTACCGACTCACCTGAGAACATGGCAAATATGAAGGATGTTCTTGCGACGTTGGAAAATATTAAAAGGAAGTTTCTAAAGGATGTTGGAGAAGCTTGATTAATTAACACTACGAGTAAGACAGTATGCTCAAGCCAAATTATTTGAGACCCTTGTGTTTGTTAGTCCATTTTTCTTGTTTTAGCAAAAGAAAATATGTGTTATAATTAGGCAAGAAAAACTAGTAAGTAAGCAACTTGTATAAAAATGTCAATTTTATATTTCTAGTTTTGGAACTTAATTTTACAATAACTAATTAATTATTTGAACATACTTGCTGCACCTGTTTTCAGATTGTTTTAATTGATGAAATTCTACCTCAATCATTGTTTTTTAATTTTGCCATAATGTGTGCGTTTTGATCATCTATTTAGATTAGGGTATTGATTGTGGTTGTTTACCATATTTGACAGAAGGGTTCTTATCTAAATATAGAGTCAGTCAACCACTAGGAAATTCTGTGAATCTGTCTAGCTTCCTTTATTGGTTTTCTAGTAAGTCATTGATTATTCAGTGATTTGGATTAGACAGTGAAGATAGCCATTGGAATTAAGCAGCTTGACTTGACTTCACTTTTTCTGGTGCTCAATTTCATTGGTAGCAGTGCAATGGCACCAACCAACATCACCAGGGACCAATCTGCCCTTCTTGCCCTTAAATCTCATATAACTTATCCTCTTGGAAACCTCTTGGTAGCTAACTGGTCTTGTTCTATCCCTGTTTGCAACTGGATATTGAACCTTGAATCTTGCTAACATGGATCTTATTGATAGCATCCCTCAACACATTTGAAATTTATCTTTCCTTGCCAGGCTATCCTTCCAAAATAATAGTTTTCATAGCTCACTGCCTAATGAATTGGCTAATCTGTGTCGCTTAAAATTCATCAACTTGGCAATGAATGACTTCAGTAGAGAAATCCCATCATGGTTTCGGTCCTTCACAGAACTCCAAAACTTGTTTCTGTATGGTAACAATTTCATAGGTGAAATCCCATCTTCATTGTGCAACTTGTCAAAGCTTGAAACTTTGGACTTGTACAACAATATGTTGCAAAGGTACATCCCAGAAGTCATTGGAAACCTTTTTAGCTTGAAGATTTTATATTTGTACAATAATCAGCTTTCAGGTTCCATACCTTCCATCATCCTCAACACATCCTCACTGGCAACTCATTGATTTCAGCGCTAATAACCTCTATAGTCCTCTCCCATCATATATGTTCGAACACCTTCTTAAATTTCTTTGTCTATCTAAATGTAAATAGTTAGAGAACTTATCATTGTCTAACAATTATTTCGAGGGAAGCATACCTACAGAAATAGGGAATTTGACTATGCTAAAAAAATTTATTTTTGGCGTGAACAACTTTAGAGGTATGTCTCATTAGCATGCCTTGCTCAGAAAAATATTTCATTTGCTTTGTTATTGCATACTGCATAGATTTTACATAGTTTTCTACAGTAAAACAAGTGTTAGTAGACAAAGAAACTTTGTTTTTGGTTGCATTAATTTCTACCAGTAAATATTAGAATTTAGAGAACTGGGTGGTGAGTAAATGAGGAAAAAGAAATTGGTCAATTCCTAATTTGCACCTACAATGTCTGTTTATCATGTAACTATAGAAATATTTTTCACAAAAAGTACATTTTCTTGACTCAATGGAATAAATTAAAATAATTCAATTGAGATATCATCCTCATTCGTCTTAAACAATTGAGAAAATATAATTGTATTTTACATGTTTCTTGAATAAAATGAGGTGATAGAGACACGTTTTTTAGGATGATACTTAACCATAAATGAAAATCATATCACAAATCATAATATAAATTAAGCAAGAATATTATGTCTTGATTTAAAACCATGAACCTCATTAAAAATAAAAACTTATAGTGAGAGAGAAAAAAGAATTGAAATTATTAACTCAACTTAAAAAAATTCTCAAAAAAATTCTCAACTTACCGTTTGGTTGAAGTTTAACAAGTCATTCATTAAATTCATGGGTAAATTCAATCTGATTTTAATTTTACGAGGAAGGTCGGGTGCGAGTAAATTTTTAGTGGGTCTATAAATTTATATCCATACCTATTTTTCTACAGGTAAAAAAAAAACGAGTTTAACATATTCTGGTCAAAATTCTCACCTCTAATCCTCCTTAAATTTGTTTCTAAAATGGTAAAGTTATTTCTACAGCAAATTGGGACACAAAAAATAGAGATCTTGAGTTATTGGTGATTTCGGACGATTACTAATAGAGTTTTCCATAGCAAGTGATTTAAGGAAAAAAAAATTCGCCTAAATCATGGCAAGGGATTTTCTCTTGGTTCTGCTTTCGAAATCTATGTGTGTGTTTGGATTGAGGAGAAATTGAATGAAAAGAAAAGAAAGATATATATCTTCCTTTATATTTAAAACTTAATGAAGAGATACATTTTCATTCAAAATTTTAGATATTAAAACCCCAAAACAACATGCTTGCAAAAATAAAAAGGAATGTGTAATTAACACCACAGTCCGATAGGCTTACTTTCCGATTCTTTTGTAAAGATTCAAAAATTATTTTAAAACAATTTAAGATAAAAGTATTGTGAAGTTAAATGTTATTTAGTGTTTGGTAAAAATTGTACTAAAAAAAACTAATTGATGTGTGTAGTAAATATATTGTAAAACTGCTTTTAAATGTTGATATTATTAAAAATGATATATGAGTGCTATTCGATTATTTAGATGTCTTTCTTTTATCAAATTGATTTTATTATTTGTACAATATAAATATATTAATTTTATTCACAATAAAATAATAATATTTATTCATAATTAAATTAAATTAAATTAATAATAATATTTTTTATTAAATAAATAAAATAATATTTTAATAATCTCAATATTCTAATAGTATTTGATGCATCATTGTTAGATTTAAAATTTGATTAAAAAGAATGATTAGTGATTTATATAGTAGTAAGGATGTAATTACTTTTTGTCACACAAGAGTAATTTAATAACATAAATAATGTCAAAATTGATTTTGAAATTAAAAGTTATAAAACTTATATGATTTTGGACCTAAATAAATTAAAAAAAAAAAAATTATTATCAGTTTCTAATTCATAAAAAAAATTAAAAAGAGATATTTGATATAATTTCTATTTTTTGGCAGCAATACGCAAATTTCCTGTAACCCTTCAAAACTCTGGATATGTGAATTTCTTTCAAACACACTGTGTTAATCACTAAAGACAATTTCTTTTAAAGGCATCATAATATCTTTGTATCTTTAGCAATACCAAAGGGGGGATATGAGCATTTTGGGGTTTTGTACTAACCCTACTTTGGTATTACGTTTGGGGTTTTACTTCCATTTTCTAATCTTTATATGTGAAAGTTATGTGGTCCAAGGAAAAAGGTTTGTTTGTCCCATCCCATTATAGTCATGTTAGCTAATCTAGTGAAGTTTGGCACCGACAGTCTATACCAAACACAGCATCTATCTGACCTAGTTTTCCAAGTTTTAATTTGATTAAAAAAGGTTTTTTATTTTTTATTTTTTATCTGGCAGTGTTCAAACTGTGAAAGACCATTTCTTCTTTGGGAGAGATTCTTGTTTGCCTATCAAACAAATTTTTTTATATAAAGTAAAAATTTGATTGATAATTTTTAAAAGTTTTATTAGTAATATCTGTAAATACTCAATTATCGTTATTAGTGAAGTTTTCATACATTATAAATAAAGTTTTCATCTAATGTAAAATTCTTATTTTGTACTCGATGCCAATAAATTTTTTTCTTTTCTAAATTCAATGAAGAAATACAAATACACAAAGAAGAACAAAAATTTTTTTTACGTATAAGACTAATTATACACCAAATTTAAAAGAATACTTGATTTTTTAGCTGTAATATATTGTTTATAATTAACTCTAATTAATTTTAGTCAAACACAAAACAAAAATTGAAAAGATATACAATCTTTCAAATGGTGCAAATAGTAATTCTTCCCAACCCTCTAAGCTGAATCATTTCAGGGGAATGAAGGGTTGTGTGGTCCACCTGCACTGCAAGTCCCACCATGGAAAACTGGCATTCCTCGAAAATTGAAGATAGATAGAGAAATCATACTGACATATGTTTTATCAGTATTATTGGTACTAGCCCTAATTATTGTCTTCATAAGATGTTGAAAAAGAAATGGAAAATTGCCAGCTGAGGAAGATCTATCAATTCCAGCACCCTCGAGACGATTTTCATACTATGAACTTTATCAAGTAACAAATGGATTTAGTGAAGGCAACTTGCTTGGTACAGGGAGTTTTGGCGCAGTATACAAAGGGAGCCTTTCAGATGTGTAAAGGTTTAAAAGAGGAAGTGAGACAATACAAAGAAGAGAATTGTATTGAATGGTGTGATTTACTTACAAGTGAGCTATCCTATTTATAAGAGCTAATAAGAGAGCCAAAGATATACACAACCAATGTGAGATTAAACTAACTAAGCAATAACTATGCTATACATAATCTAACAGCCCCCCTCAAACTCAAGGTGGAATATGAAAAACCAACTTGAGTTTGAAAACAAGATCACGAAAACGCCCTGGAGGATGTGACTTGGTAAAGATGTCTGCGAGCTGATCCTTGGATGTGACAGAATGAAGCTGTAGGGAGCCTTGAAGGAGATGATGACGGACAAAATGACAATCAATCTCAATATGTTTGGTCCGTTCATGAAACACATCATTATGAGCAATCTGAATAGCACTTCTATTGTCACAGTATACAGGAGTGGCAGCAGAAAGTGATACACCCATATTTTGTAACAACCATCGTAACCAAAGAAGCTCAGAAGTTGTGTCAGCTAAAGCACAATATTCTGCCTCTGTACTAGATCGAGCAACAACAGTTTGTTTCTTACTACGCCAAGAGATAAGAGAGGTGCCAAGTAGGAAACAATAACCGGTGGTAGAACGATGATTTGTAGGATCACCTGCCCAATCTGCATCGGTATAAGCACACAACTGAAGAGGAGACTGAGAGGAGAAAAAGAGCCCATGAAACAATGTCCCCTTTAGGTAACGAAGGATGCGAAGAACAGTAGCAAAATGAGTAGAGTGAGGAGCAGCCATAAACTGACTCACCTGATGGACAGCATACGAGATATCAGGTCGAGTAAAAGTAAGGTAGACAAGACTGCCAACCAAATGTCGATATAAAGTAAAATCACGAAGAAGTTCGCCATCATGGGGTGTAAGACGAGTATTAAGCTCAGTTGGTGTGTCAACAACCTTAATGTCTGTGAGATTTGCCCGAGAAAGCATATCAGAGATATATTTGGCTTGTGTCAAATAATAACCATCAGAAGAAGATGAAATCTCAAGACCAAGAAAATAGCTGAGAGGACCAAGATCTTTCATCTCAAAATGTTGATTAAGAAACTGTTTAAGTTCCTGAATACCAATAGGATCATCCCCGGTGATAATCATGTCATCAACATATAACAGAAGAAGTATAATGCCCCGGTCTGTGCGGCAAACAAACAAGGCTGAATCATAGGAGCTGATGGAATATCCAAGGCTAGACAAAGTGTTTCTAAACTTAGCAAACCATGTTCGAAGAGCCTGCTTAAGTCCATATAGAGCTCGATGAAGACGACATACCTTGTTTGTTGGATTAGATAGTCCAGGAGGTGGTTGCATATAGACTTCTTCATTAAGATCACCATTAAAGAATGCATTTTTAACATCCATTTGAAAAAGTGACCAACGGCGAGAGGCTGCAACAGCCAGCAAAGCACGCATAGAAGATAGATGAGCAACTGGAGCAAAGGTCTCCTCATAGTCCACACCATACTCCTGAGTAAAAGCCTTGGCAACAAGTCGAGCCTTGTACCTGTCAACAGTACCATCTGAACAAGTCTTAATTTTGTAAACCCATTTACTGCCAACCATAGACTTTCCAGAAGGCAAGTCAACCAAATCCCATGTATTATTCTTGTGTAAAGCATCAAGTTCCTCTTTCATCGCAGTCTGCCAAAAAGGGTTAGTAGAAGCCTCACGATAGGAGTGGGGCTCATGTAAAGTAGCTAAAGCATTAAAGCAATGAAAATTCTGGAGATGGGATAGAAGATATCTTACTCTGGTGGATCGGCGAAGGTCTGGAGAGGAAGTATGAACATGATCCTCATACGTAACAGTTGGGGCTCAGGCGAAGCGACGTCGAGAGTATCAGGTGGAGTGAAATCGAGAGTATTAGGTGAGGGAGACTCGGGCAAGACATTACTAGTGTGAGGTGAGGGAGACTCGGGCAAGACATCACTAGTGTGATTAGGAGAAATAGGAGGCTTCATAAGTGTGGTAAAAGGAGGAAAAGATGGCATGCTGAATTTGCCAATTTCATGAAATAGTCTATGCTCCCAGAAAACTACATGACGGGAGATGCGAAGACGAAGAGAAACAGGATCATAACACTGATAGCCTTTTTGTTCAATTCCATATCCAAGAAAGCAACACATTCGAGAACAAGGCTCAAGTTTGGTGCGCTCATGAGGTTGGAGTAAAACAAAACAAGCAGAACCAAACACACGAAGATGGTGGTATGAGGGAACGTAGCCAAAAAACCGCTCGTAAGGAGTGCAATTATCAAGGATAGAGGTAGGCAGCCTATTGATCGGGTAGATAGCCGTTAGAGTGGCTTCACCCCAAAATGGGGTAGGAACAGATGTGGAAATGAGTAGGGCTAGAATAGTGTCTAAAATGTGCCTAAGTTTATGTTCAGCTCGATCATTTTGTTGTGAAGTGCCAGGACATGACAAGTGAGGAACAGTGCCATAATTTTTTAGGATGTCTTTAAAAGCATGTTGAGTATATTATAAAGTATTATCAGAATGAAAAGCTTTGATGGGTTTTGAAAATTGGGTTTCAATCATTTTGGCAAAAGTACGATAAATATCCAATAATTCAGAACGAGATTTCATTAAAAATACCCAAGTGTAACGAGAGAAATCATCAACAAAAATTACAAAATAGCGTGAACCACTCATACTAGCAACAGGAGAAGGTCCCCAAACATAAGAATGAATTAAATCAAACGAAGCAGTAGCATGAGACTCACTATTATTAAAAGGCAAAGCCGGTTGTTTTCCAAGTTGACATGAAATACAATCAAACGAACTTTTAGACACAGACCCTAACAACCCCTTTGAAGCTAAAAGTTGTACCTGAGATGCAGATGCATGACTAAGACGTGAATGCCAAAGTGCAAGGGATGGTGGTGACAAGGAGGCAGCAGCAGAGACGTTAGAGGCGGGAAGGTTGGGCAGGTGTAAGGATGAGAGTTCGAACATGCGCCCAATTCTACACCCGGTCCTAAGGGTCTGACTAGTACGAGGATCCTGCATATTCACACCAGAAAAGTCAAAGACAATTCTATATCCAAGTTCATATATTTGCCCAACGGAAAGAAGATTATAGGATAATTCTGACACATAAAAAACTTCAGGAATAGAAAGAGAATGACTATTGATGGTACCTATAGTTTTAACAGTCATAGTTGAGCCATCAGCTGTGCGAATGAATGAGGAATGAGGTGAAGGTGCAGATGTAGTAAATGAAGCTGGGAAAGGTGTCATATGGTTGCAACAAACGGAACCAAAAAGCCAAGAGGTAGAATTACCTGGCAGGACTGAGAGGGCAGAGGAAGATGCATTACCAGAACGAGACTGGATGACCTGATTAACTATTGCCTCGAAGTCAGCTGCAGATAAGGTGACAGTAGATCCTAATGACCCGTCAGAGAGTGCAACTGAAGATGAAGCTGTAGTCGCAGATGGATATGGAACAACTGCAAAGATAGTGCTTTCAGGATGAGCAACTGCTGCAGTGGGAGCATTGGATCTTCTCCTTTGCCAACATTTATCAATAGTATGCCATCGATGTTTGTAAAAACGACAGAAATTGTTGTCGCGAGGCTTAAGAGAAGGTCGATGAGCACCAAACCTGTCAGAATGCTTTAGCTGAAATAATGAAGAACTAGATAATGGAGCAGCCAACACTGAAGGACTATGTTGAGAGTGCATAGTCTGTGATCTACTTTCTGCACGAACAAGTTCAAAGATAGCATTGTCCAAAGTAGGGAGAGGAGAGCGATGTAAAAGTTGCACACGAATAGGCTCAAAATCATCACGTAATACCATAAGAAAATGGTGAAGACAATGTTGATCCCTTCGTTCAGCATACATTTTGGCATCTATAGGATCCTTCCAAATAGGATCAGAGAGATCAATTTGATTCCATAAGAATTGCATGCGAGTAAGAAAATCATTAATACTCTGCCTCGGTTCTTGCTTCAGGCAGAAGAGCTCAAATAGGAGCTGATATTCTCGAGCACCATCAATAGCAGAATAACGAGAAGCAAGCATATTCCAAGCACCCTTAGCTTCATCAAAGCTACCAAATAGGGCAAAAATAGATGGAATAGTAGTATTACAAAACCATGGGAGAATTTGATGATGATTACTTTCCCAATCAATGAGACAAGTGAGAAAAACATCATTAGTTTCAGTGGCCCCTTTAACTGGCTTCTCGACAATATCAACCACGTAAGACCAAAGCTTACGAATATTGAGGAAACTTCGCATAGATTGAGACCAAACAATATAGTTTGTACCATCCAATACAGACTGAACATGACGAAAAATATCTTTTTCTGCCATCTGGTCAAATCTGGTCGTCGGTCAACGGTCAACGGTTGAATAGAGACATCGATGGAGCAGCGGCTGAGATGACGTCGATGGAGAATGAGACTCCGACTATAGTGGTTACCCGACATATATGAAAAGGATATACAAGACATTTTTCTGATGTGAAGGATCCACTAATAGTGGCAATCACAGAGCATACTCAACTCTTAATATACCGACAACCTTCAAGAAGTTTTTCTGATGTGAAAGATCCACTAATAGTGGCAATCACAGAGCATACTCAACTCTTAATATACCGAGAACTACGAAGGCTCTGATATCATGTAAAGATTTAAGAGAGGAAGTGAGACAATACAAAGAAGAGAATTGTATTGAATGGTGTGATTTATTTACAAGTGAGCTATCCTATTTATAGGAGCCAATAAGAGAGCCAAAGATATACACAACCAATGTGGGATTAAACTATCTAAGCAATAACTATGCTATACATAATCTAACCAGATTGAACAGATGTTACTGTAAAGGATTTCAATCTGCAATTAAATGGAGATTTCAAGAGTTTCCATGCAGAGTGTGGAGTTTTGTACAATATTCGCCACCGAAATGTTCTGAAAATTAACTTTAAGCATTTTCATCTCTGTCATGAAACAGTATCGAATAATTTGATGATGGATTAAAACTCAGTATGGCCTAGAGGAAGGGTTTCCTCAAGAGGAGATGTATACAGTTATGGTAATCTTCTGATGGAAACTTTTACGGGAGAGAAGCCTGCAGACAAAATGTTTGCAGCTAATTTGGGTGAAAAAGTCATTAACTCACACAGTAGTTCGAGTTATAGATTCCAATTTTCTGAGGGAAGAGGAAGAATATTTTGTAGCTAAGAAGGATTGCATATCATCCATTATGCAATTGGCCCTAGAATGTTCAGCAGATTTACCAGAGGAGAGGATTAATATGGAAGACGTTCTTGCTTCTCTCAAGAAGATCAAAACAAAGTTTGCGAAGGATGCTAAGTGGGATTTATAGTTCTGAAAACATTGTAGTTATTCAACTCCATGTCAAAAGGCCTGTAACTAGAAATTAAACTAGTATGTACGTGAAGTATATTACCTACAAAGAAGTGTTGATAGGTATCAGGTATATGACTACTCAAGATTATGATGAATGTTAGATTACTCATGCATTATATAACTTATTTATCTGTTTATTTAGTTTGCCGTGATGCAGCGATCATACCAATAGAACTCAAAATTGTATTCAAACCACAAACACAACCCTCCATAACAAAGGAAAAAAGAAACAAAGAAAAATATCGTCTTTTCCAGGTGGTCACTAGAAAACCCAACTTGAAATCTACCCACAAATTCCAGACCAGAATTATAAAATCTCTCAATTTGGATGGATCTATATTTTTCGTTTTGGTTCGATTCTATTAAATTATGAGGCTCTCTTATCACTTTACTTCCATAAAATATCAAAGAAAGTAGCAAAACATTGATGATTTTTTAATAAAAAAACACAGATTAATGATTTTTTTAAAGGAAATATCATATTCTGGACCCACTTCAAAGTATTATACTTTCATGTTAGAAATTAGCTCTCCTTGTGTAGCGTTTATATGCAAAAGTACAAGAGAGAGAGATTATTAATTTGATAAGAATGATCGATGCTCTCAACTGGGTTGTCCTGTGTTTATTCAGTTTGCAGTGATGCAGCTAGAATTGCTGGTAACATGTCTTTATTTTCCCATGTATTTGACTCATAATGCTTCTTTAATTTTATATATGTTTGAATTAAATCTTGTCTTTGTAAACATTGAAAGTGCTAATGAATCAAACTGTAACAACCCATCCCGGGTTGGCCACCCCCGAAACAGTGTCATCAAATTTTGAAATCTCAGCATGACACATATATGCAACAATAAAAATAAATAACACTAATCAAAATTTTTTCATAATTCCTCAACCCTCCACAGGAAAATTACATCAATCTGATATTTAAACATGCTTTACAACGTACAATGCATGAATATTTACAAATAAATTTTTCATTTTCTTTTCTCATTAGTCTGAGGATGATGACACGTACGTGACTTATAGAAAATAATTTCTTCTGAACCTCAACTCACCAAACTATTTGTCAAGCCTGCCACCTGAAAATCATTGTACAATGAGGAGTGAGCTTCACAAGCTCAGTGAATTAAATTTACTAAAAGTATTCCAAAATTTCATAAATAATCCTTTAATATTTAATCTTTTATTTTTCACATAACTTGATGACAACTTTCTACTATCATTACACATATCATAAGATTCATTCTCTATCGATATATTCTTCTCAATCATTGGTCCACCTTAAGACCATCAGTTATCTCATAATTACCTCGTAATGAGATTTACATCATAAAGTCTACCATTTAGATAAGTCTTATCACCATAACTGTCTTTTTCTATGAGACTCAACCATTTATAATTAATTTCATAATAATATACCACATTTCAGCATTTCAATAATCTCATCATCATAGCTGTCTCTTTTATAAGACCCAACCATTTATAATTAAATTCACAATAATATACCACATCTCAGCATTTCAATAATCTTATCATCATAGCTGTCTCTTTTTATAAGACTCAGCCATCATTCACAACAATATACAACATCTCAGCTTTCCAATAATATTTTCATCATAACTGTCTCTTTCTGTGAGACTCAATCATCTATAATTATATTCACGAGGATACATCACACCTCGGCATCTCAATAATGCAGCAATAATTAAAATAAATTCAAATGCATAAATTATTATGATGGGAACGTCTTCACACCTGTCGACAGGTTGTTATTATCTCAGACCAGCTCTCTCCTGGTTCTTTACTTTGCAACTTAATCTCGGTTGCCACGGAATTCTCTCAGACCAGCTGACACGGTTTCTCTTTTATTTCCAGCATATACTGGCTGTCACGGTGTCACTTTTATTTCCAGCATATACCGGCTGTCACGGTGTCATTTTTTATTTCCAGCATATACCGGCTGTCACGGTGTCATTTTTATTTCTAGCATACACCAGCTGTCACAGTGTCATTTTTATTTCCAGTATATACCGGCTGTCATAGTTGTTTCATTAGACCGGCCCATTCCCGGTTCTTTTCTTTCTCATTTAATGTATATGCACACGAACAATGATATGAAATATGCATCGGTTAAAATCTCTTTATCACCTTTTTTAGTAAGTCAAATTATTATTCTAGGTTTGTCAAAATCCACTAAAATTCGTCTCAACTCACTTCAACTCATCCATCAAAACTCATCAATATCCACTAAAATTCATCTCATCCAAAATTCGTATTAACACATCAATATATCTCATCAATAATTTATTTATTGCTTTATTCTCAAATAAACTTATTATTCCCAAAAATATTATTTCTCACTAAAAAATATTCCTACATGTCCAAATTTCCTATCATACCCACAAATCAATTATTTTCATCTATCACCCAAGCATACCTCAATAATTTATTTTTAATATTATCACCAGATATTTCATTTTTTTTTATTTAGACTACTTAAAGTAAATCTAACTCACCATGTAGCTCTTAAAGCTACCCGTGGATCACCTTCTTGCCTTTCCCGTTTCTCTCAGAAATTTCTCCAGTTGTAGGTCGTCAACACCTGACATCATATTTATGTAAATTTTCTAATTTATTCTTCAATTTGATATAAACCACACATTTGGAAAATTCCCACTTTTACTTCCTGGGAATTTTATAAATATCAGAAATTCAAAAATAAACACTATGTTATTACCTTCTGATATTGATAGCTTCTCATGATCCTCTATGAAATTCCACAGAAAATCCCTTCAAAATTTCCTCTTTCAACATTTCTTTAAGTCCCCAAATATTTTGAGAAAACAAGAAATTAAAAGCAACTATGTGAAATCGTAAGATTTCATATAGAACATCTGTATATATAGGAGAGATTTGCCCATAAATCTCTGCAGCCCCCCCTCACTAAGTCTCCACGTTTTGGAGACTGAAATTGGCATTCTTAAATTTTGTAACTGCTCCCTCCAAACCTCTCCACCAGCTACTTTAATTTTTTTTTTCTTCAACTGTCCCCTCCCTCTCTTATTTTCAATTGCCACGAATTGGCAATGTGGGAGACATTTGGCCTTCCACAATTTACTTAGCAGCACACAACTTTTGACTTTTTTTTTTTATTTTTTGAAAAATAATATTTTAATATATATATTTTTCTTCTTTTTCCTTTCTTCCTTCTGGATGTTCTAGACGTCCAGATTTTTTTTACTATTCACTATTCACGATTTACTATTCATATTTTACTATTCACATTTTTTTTAAGAATTATTTTATTCAATACTAATCCTTCGCATAAATATATTATTTAAATTTCATGACATATTTATCAAATTACTTCTTTACCCTTAATTCACGAGTACGGGCATTACAATTCTACCCACCTTACAAAAATTTCGTCCTCGAAATTTCTTTACTTTGCTCCAGAAACAATTGTGAATAATACCTCTTCATAATTGTCTCATACTTTCACGTAATTTCTTCAACATTCTTATGCCGCCGCCATACTTGAACTAATACAATTTCTTTAGTATACAAAACTTTTTCCCTTCTCTAAAATCTTTATTGATACTATGTACACCCAATCCTTTTGAATTTCTATAGCTTAGCTCGAAATATCATGTAAACACTTTCTTAAAAGTGAATCATGAAATATATTATATAAATGTTTTAATTCTGAAGGCAAATTCAGGGTACTCACAACTAATCCAACTTTCTCAACAACCTCATAAGGTCCCACATACCTCGAATTCAACTTTTTTTTTTGTTTAAATCTCAATACACATTTTCATTGAGATATTTTTCAATACACCCAATCACCTACTTGAGACTCCAGAGGTCTACTCTAGGCTGCTTTACGGTTTTCTCTAACAAATTCGATCATCTCTATTATTAGCTCAATAATAGATAGACCAGATATATTTTTCTCTTCCATTTCTTCCCAACATATAAGAGTTCTACACCTCTTATCATACAATGTCTCAATCCTGTGTACATCTTATTGTTACTTAGTTGCATCGAATCTACATCATCATGTACCTTTCTCACTATCCCCTCTCTTAACTTCGCATTATTTGGAACACAATTTCCAAGTTCCAATACTAAAATACTCTCACTTCAATTTTAAACTCATCTTACTTTCTAATAAGTACTCAATGCTTAATCTTTTTCTATCTCTTTATTGCTACCTTGCATCTCTAAAACATTTCATTATGGATGATTGTACAACCATATTTATTAACTATGATCCTCTATCACTGATATTCAACTTCATTCTTATTTCTCTTAAATTTATCATTAATTTCATATAAGGACTCCCAATAGCAGTTAACTTTCTTGTAGACTTTCTACTCAATATATCAATTATCATCTTCGCATTTTCTAGATGATAGTGAATTGTACAATTATCGTTACTAATTCACTTCATCTACTATCTCTGCCTCAATTTCAATTCTCTCTCTGGGCAGGTAAATATGTCAACTCTTATAACTCATGAATATCTCCCAAGTAACTTCATATAGATGATGTCTCCAATCTTTTAAAGTAAACTCTATAACAACCAACTCTAAGTTATGAGTAGAAAATTTTTTATCATGAATCTTCAATTGCCTAGAAGTGTGGGCCATAGCTTTCTTATGTTACACTTATCCTAATCATTGATGTGACATATCACTATACACCACAAATCCTTCATTACCAGAAGGAAAACACCAATACTGAAGTTGTAGTTAATATCTCCTTTGTGTAATTGGAAATCTTTTTTTCATACGACCTTCACCATACAAATTTAACTTTTTCCCTGATCAGTCTATTCAACCGTATTTCAATAATAAAAATGTCTGAAAGGATCTTCTATATTAATTAGCTAACCCTAAGAAGATTCTAGTCTCAGTCACATTAGTTGGTCTTTCCAACTTAGCATTGTCTCTAACGTTTGTAGATCATCTGTTATGCCATTTTCCCATATTACATTTCCCAGAAAATTATTTCATTCAATCAACACTCGCACTTAGATAACTTTGTATATAATTTCTTTTTCCTCAGAATCTCCAACACACTGTCTAATTGTTTCACATGTTGTTCTTCCTTCTTAGAATATATCAGAATGTCATTACTGAACATAACCACAAGATTATCAAAAATTTATTCAAACATTTTATTCATTAAGTCCATGAATGTTTCTGGAACATTATTCAGTCCAAATGACATTACAAGAAACTTATGACCATAACGTGTCCTAAAAGCAGTTTTAAGCACGTTTCCTTCCTTTATCCTTAATTGGTGATAACATGATATCAGTTTATCTTAAAAAAACTTTCTCACTCCTTGTAACTGCTCAAACAATTCATTTATTCTTGGTAAAATATATTTGTTCTTATTCAACTATTTGTAGTCTATACCCAATCTCATTGTTCCAT
This sequence comes from Bretschneidera sinensis, assembly GCA_023935145.1. Classification (NCBI taxonomy): domain Eukaryota; kingdom Viridiplantae; phylum Streptophyta; class Magnoliopsida; order Brassicales; family Akaniaceae; genus Bretschneidera; species Bretschneidera sinensis. The sequence continues at coordinate 108,995,583 of CM043697.1, forward strand.
CTTTCTTCTTCACAAACACTACATAGCCTTTTCCCGATGATACACTAAAATCGAATAATTTGTTTATCTAACAACTCTTGGACTTTCAATTCTCTTAACCCAGTGGGTGTCATTTTGTATGGTGTGATGAGTCTTAAATATTGCATATTTAAGCCCTTTAATTTATATTTGTTAGGTTCTTAATTTGTATTATTTCACTTTATTTTATGTCTTTTTTGTGTTTTGTGTATTTTTATAGGTTTGTGGAGAAAATGAAGCATTTCTGGAGATATTAAGCTTCAAGAGCAAAGAGGATGCATAGTGCGATCGATCACACGAGATATGCGATCAAGCGTACCTGTGCTCGAGCGCACTTGCCTATGAACGAGCGCACTTGCCTATGAACGAGCGTAAGGTCAACATCCCACATCGAAATAGTTGCAGTTCAGTGCGTTTGCGATCAATCGTAACAGACATGCGATCGAGTGCATATGCGATCATGCGCACAAGGCATGCGATCGAGAGCACATGCGATCGATCGCACCATTTTGCGATCGAGTGCACTCGGGCCAGTATCCCACATCGAATCTGAAACCTACAGTGCTCCGAGACTCCCCCTATATAAACACCATCTGACTCCATCATTCAGTGTACAATTCTTGGGCTACTTTGGTGTTAACCGGTGGACGTCTGCTAGCATTCTGGTAGATCTCGAAGGCTTTGCTACCATAAGGGGAAGCGCTGCCCATCAGCGAGTGGAATTTCTCCCATGTAAAAGTTATTTATTTCTTTTTATTTAGTTTTATTTAGTTTAATGTTTAGCACTTTTATTATGAATTATAGTTTCATAGTTATGAGTGGCTAGAATCTTCAACTAAGGTTGAAGATGAAGCCTCGCCGTTGTTTGGCATAGTAGTTCAGATTTGCTTGTACAAATCTGACATTTTTTAAGTATAAATGTTCTGTCAATTATTTGAGTAAATCTTGTGATTGATTAAGTTTAAATTATTCTGTTGGATATTCATTGTGTTTCATCTAATGGATACATCGAATTGTTTTCGATTAAATTGGATTTCCTTTATGATTTGTTAAAAGCGGATACATTGGATGCTTTTGGTTTAATTGGGATATTCTTTGTTTTTTGTCGTAAGTTGGATTCATGGAATGTTTTGATAGGCTATGTTTTTAGGACATATATGCTTAAACTTTGGTGGGGTGGATTCGAAAACCTTAGTGTTTTTCATTAGTTTTTAAATCAATTTAATTTAAGTTTATATTTTTTTTGCAACATATAAATTACAAATTTGGAACTAGGTTAAAATAGACTTAGTTTAGATAAAAATATATTTTCACAACGCAATTCCCTGTGGATTCGACCTCGCACTTGCACACACTATATTGCAAACGATTCGTGCGCTTGCGAGTAATTTAAAACTCACAACATGGTGCTATTAAATACATGTGATGCTCTGGGTATCACATCAATAGAAAAATTAATCTCCCTATTTGGAGGCAACCTAGATAACTCATCAAGACATTATATTAGAATAATCTTTCACCACTAAGATTTATTCTAACTTTCTATTTTCCTTTATAGGATCCATTATGTATGCCAATAACTTCTTACAATCCTTCTTCAACCCTCTCCTGGTGGTCGGACCAAAATAAGATAATTCGAGAGTATTTCATGCTCTCTTTAAAAGTTAAACTTCTTATGTCCGTATTTTGAACACTATCTTCTTTCATCAATAATCTATTCATTCTCAACATCAAATGAAATTATATATATTCATAGATAATAAATCCACTTCAGATTTTTCTAATCGGATAACCTTTATAAGCATTTATGATTATCACAGAAATATTTTGCACCCAAGGACTAATACATACTTCAATAAACTTCATATGAATACTTGATGCAAAAGAAAGGGGTTGCATCAAGGTAAACCAACATTGACATGTCCATCTTCTTCACACATAAAGCATTTCAAATTTTGACAATTCTGGAATAAATATCTCACCTGAATATATCTGTAACAAACTTCTGTATTCCAATCATACATCAGATTGCCACTTCCCTTTGGTGGCATAGGTAATTCCTCTGCCATGACTTCCTGTTCCCATAACCTGTTTCTCAAATTTAAGGGTCCCCCTGATATTAATCTAAGCTACGCAAGAAATAGATCTTGCTTACTTCAGACTCTGCATTTTAGTTCCCTGTGACAAGGAACGCCTCTTCTGGGTGGTCTCCCACCCTACACACTCATACTATCATCACCTCTATCACCTTTATGTCTAAGCCTCTTTAACCACTCTTTCTCTTTCCCTTAAACTCCATCACATCTCTCTCGATTTGAAATGATATATCCACCAATATGACATAATTTATATGTCTCATGTAAGATAGTTTCGATCAAACCTTGACACGTAGTTCATTTTTGAACCTCTTACACTTCATCTCCTCTAGGTCTACCATTTTTGGTATAACCATTAACAAAACCATAAATCTGCTATCATACCGAGCCACAGTTAACACATTTACCCCAAATAAATAATATCTCTATCTTGTTGAGCTCTAGAGATATAAGGAAAATATGTATCAAGAAAAACTTCCTTAAACCCATTCCAGGTTAAGAGTCTACGACATCCGCACTTACCCTGGGAAGAATATCCTCTCACCAATCCAAAACTTCTCCTTCTAACTCAAATTAAGCAAAGGCAACCATCTGCCTGTTAGTCACTGGTAAAATACCAACTAATCCTTCTACATGTTTCTCCCAAACTTAGGCTTAAAAGAGTTTACAAACGACAAAGTATTCAACTTAGCAATCTCCCTGCATCTCATGCATAACTCACTTTTCCCATTTTTAAACGTCTATCATTATTGGATTTATATCAACCTTAGGCACTGCTCTAGCCTGTTTATCAAGTCTATGCTATAGATTATCAACTCTATCATTTGTTACTTCCATTTTCTCAAAAGCATGTTTAAGAGCTTATCTTAGCTCATCTCTTTCAACTTCATATTTTTCTCACATCTTTACTAATATCAATTGTACCTTCAACACGTTCCCTTCTAGGAACCACATATTCAGATTCAATCTCAACTTGTCAAAAAATATTATGGGCCTACCATGCCCTCTCAAATCAACAATTCTAACTCTAGCTATAGCACATCCACGTGTCATCCTCAGATTGTTCATTAAAATACTATTTATTTTAATCTTTCACTTTCTTACTTTTTATGCAGTCTACAGAATCATAAAACCTAATGCTCTAATACCAAAATTATAATGACCCATCCCGAGTTGGCCACCCCCAAAATATTGTCATCACATTTTGAAATCTCAGCACGACACATATATGCAACAATAAATATAAATAACACCAATAGAAATTTTTTCATAATTCCTCAACCCTCCACAGGGAAATTACATCAATCTAATATTTAAACATTCTTTACAATGTACAATGCATGAATATTTACAAATAAATTTTTCATTTTCTTTTCCCATTAGTCTGAGGATGATGATACGTACGTGACTTACAGAAAATAATTTCTTCTGAACCTCAACTCACCAAACTATTTGTCAAGCCTGCCACCTGAAAATCATTGTACAATGAGGAGTGAGCTTCACAAGCTCAGTGAATTAAATTTACTAAAAGTATTCCAAAATTTCATAAATAATCTTTTAATATTTAATCTTTTATTTTTAACATAACCTGATGACAATTTTCTACTATCATTACACATATCATAAGATTTATTCTCTATCGATATATTCTTCTCAATCATTGGTCCACATTAAGACCATCAGTTATCTCATAATTACCTCGTAATGAGATTTACATCATAAAGTCTACCATTTAGATAAGTCTTATAGCCATAACTGTCTCTTTCTATGAGACTCAACCATCTATAATTAATTTCACAATAATATACCACATCTCAGCATTTCAATAATCTCATCATCATAACTGTCTCTTTTATGAGACCAAACCATTTATAATTAAATTCACAATAATATACCACATTTCAGCATTTCAATAATCTTATCATCATAGTTGTCTCTTTTTATGAGACTCAACCATCATTCACAACAATATAGCACATCTCAGCTTTTCAATAATATTTTCATCATAACTGTCTCTTTTTGTGAGACTCAATCATCTATAATTATATTCACGAGGATACATCACACCTCAACATCTCAATAATGCAGCAATAATTAAAACAAATGCAAATGCATAAATGATTATGATGGGAACGTCTTCCCACCTGTCGACAGGTTGTTATTATCTCAGACCAGCTCTCTCCTGGTTCTTTACTTTGCAACTTAGTCCCAGTTGCCACGAAATTCTCTCAGCATATACCGGTTGACACGGTTTCTCTTTTATTTCCAGCATATACCGGCTGTCACGGTGTCACTTTTATTTCCAGCATATACCGACTGTCACGGTGTCACTTTTTATTTTCAGCATATACCGGCTGTCACGGTGTCATTTTTATTTCCAGCATATACCGGCTATCATGGTTGTTTCATTAGACCGGCCCATTCTCAGTTCTATTCTTTCTCATTTAATGCATATGCACATGAACAATGATATGAAATATGCATCTGAACAGTAACATAAACATCACATAAATTCAAAATATTTATCAACTTTTTGCTTAATAAATTCAATTTTTTCTTCTCCTCATATATCACATCAATTTATTCACCAACTAGTCAAAATCTCTTTATCACCTTTATTAGTAAGTCAAATCATTATTCTAGGTTTGTCAAAATCCACTAAAATTCGTCTCAATTCACTTCAACTCATCCATCAAAACTCATCAATATCCACTAAAATTCACCTCATCCAAAATTCGTATTAACACATCAATATATCTCATCAATAATTTATTTATCACTTTTATTCTCAAATAAACTTATTATTCCCAAAAATATTATTTCTCACCGAAAAATATTCCTACATGTCCAAATTTCCTATCATACCCACAAATCAATTATTTTCATCTATCACCCAAGCATATCTCAATAATTTGTTTTTAATATTATCACAAGATATTTCATTTTTTTTATTTAGACTACTTAAAGTAAATCCAACTCACAACGTAGCTCTTAAAGCTACCCTTGGATCACCTTCTTACCTTTCCCGTTTCTCTCAGAAATTTCTCCGGTTGTAGGTCGTCAAGACCTGACATCATATTTATGTAAATTTTCTAATTTATTCTTCAATTTGATATAAACCACACACTTGGAAAATTCCCACTTTTACTTCCTGGGAATTTTATAAATATCAGAAATTCAAAAATGAACACTATATTATTACCTTCTGATATTGATAGCTTCTCATGATCCTCTATGAAATTCCACAGAAAATCTCTTCAAAATTTTGCTCTTTCAGCATTTCTTTAAGTCCCCAAATATTTTGAGAAAACAAGAAATTAAAAGCAACTATGTGAAATCATAAGATTTCACATAGAACGTCTGTATATATAGGAGAGATTTGCCCACAAATCTCTGCAGCTCCCCCTCATTAAGTCTCCATGTTTTGGAGACTGAAATTTGCATTCTTAAATTTTGTAACTACCCCCTCCAAATCTCTCCACCAACTGCCTTAAATTTTTTTTTTCTTCAACTGTCCCCTCCCTCTCTTATTTTCAATTGCACGAATTGGCAATGTGGGAGACATTTAGCCTCCCACAATTTACTTAGTGTTGTGCGAAGATATACCTAAATAAATAGGTGAATAATCGTACTTTGTTTTACTTGCAAGTGCACAAGGTCAATAGTGTAGCATAGTGTGCGAATGCAAGATCATCTCCACAGGGATTGGTAAAGTTCGATTTAGAATTATATTTGCAATGTTAAAAAGATAGAAATAATAAACTGAAGGGTGATTCGATAATAATAAAGACATAGGGCTTTGATATCCACCACTAGTCATACATTCCCGATTTTGTATAAGGTATCAGTGCTATAGCCTTATTATGTGTACCTACTGGTTGCCAACCTAAGGGCATGGTATCTACTCCTTAAGCTATTGATTTCTCTAAGCAACGAGTTAGGCATGGTATCTACTCTAACTCTTTTCTTCCTTAAGGGATTCAGCATGGTATCTGCTTGAGTTGTTTCTTAAGAAAACATAGGTACTGTGAAAATCGACAACCACATGAGACCTAGGGCATGGTATCTACTCCCGGTTTCCCATGTTGATTAACCCGGGTATCCGGATAAGATGGTCCCTTGTTACTGATGTTAGACCTAGGACTCGGTCATCCAAATTGATCTAACTAACCCATCCATACCACATGCATACGTTGGTCTTACACATACATATGAGGAATTTAAATAAGCACAGGCGTTAATCAAGTTAAGTAACATAATAAGCTATGCAAAGATTTAATCAATGAATAAAAATATGGGAATGCATAACTAGGGCTTCAATCGAGCCCTATAAGAGAGTTAGTTACACATACTAACTGAAGTAAACATAATTAAACAAAACATAAGGGAGAAGAATAAACCCGAGAGAAGAGGCGTCAATTCTCTCCCAAGCTCTCCACTCCAAGTAAAAGAAAAGAGAAAAGTGTTTTCTATCTAAGGTGTCCTTTTGTGTGTGAGTTACAAGTGTATTTATAGGTCTTTGAGATGTCCTAATAGACCCATGAGTCCTAAACTTTCCTAAAACGAAAATCTTGTACTTTCCAAAATAAGGTTTTGCAGTTTACTGTTCACGCCCGTATATGTGCGCTCGATCGCAATGTGTGCTCGATCCTACAAGTGTGCGCATGATCGTATGTGCGCTCGATCGCATTGCATGTGCGCTCGATCGCACTTTGTCCAGAAAGTGCTCCAGGGCTTCTAGGTTTCTTCCTTAAAACGCCAAAACTGCTTCTTTTTCTCCAAGACCCTATAAAAACATGTAAAACACACAAATGGAGTAAAAGATACCAAATTAACGTAATAAAGGATCTAACAAGTGTAAATAAGGGGGCTTAAATGTGTATATTTAAGCGTCTATCACACCCCCAAACTTACATATTGCTAGTCCCTTAGCAATACTAAATTAAAAACTAAAGTAGAAATATAGATAAATCCAATGTTCATAGTGTCAATAAAAAATCTAGATTTTACACAAAACAATGATGCACATTCATGAGCAAGCTTAACAAGTGTAAACATATATCTGCAATGAATAAGAGTTTTGAACGTAAATCATATTCACTAGTTATTCTAAGATATCACAAGTTTGACTTCGGTGTGTGGTGATTAGCACATAAAAGATTGAGTTTCCAAGAAATTCAAATGGGTAGTGTTTCGATGACTCAAGATTCACCAAACTTCCTATTAGAGTCAACAAATATGGCATAGACTTTTATTTGCGAGATTTTTGCCAAGTTAGTTCCCTTAAGCTTTCTTGATGACTCGTGTAACGAGTGTTTGGCCAATGACTCCTAAACCAGATGGTTTTAGGGCATTAGGTGTAAAGACACCCCTAAGGACTTACTGGCTCGAGCCAACAAAGCTACGAAACTAACTGATTTTTATGCTACCATTTAGAATTTTTCACCTTTTGACGTGACACTAAATGCTTACTGAGGCAAGAGAGCCAGTTACTCAGCGAAAAATTCCTTTTTAATGATCACTTAAGATTTTCCACCTTTTGACGTGACACTCAATGCTTACTGAGGCAAGAGGGTCAGTTACTCAGCGGAAGATTTGTTTTTATTGATCATTAGGAGCATTTTTTCCTTTTTGAGCACGAATCAATCTTTTCTATTTTTATATGCCAAAATGTCAATCTAATAGGTCATCTAGTTCACAGTCAAGCAAAAGAAACATACCAATCCAAATAAAATGTCATACCCCACACAGCTATGTGCTAATGTGCTCGTGATAGTTCAAGTTAAACTTGTGAATTCTTAAATGCCAAAAGGGCAGTGATCTAGGTTCAAAACTTGTTTATTGACCTATATGTTCAAAGTGTTAAGCTCACTGATGAAGACAAATCATAACATTTTGTTTAGATCATAAAAAGTTTATTGGACATAATGAACAAGCATTTATCTATGAAAATAATAACAAAACAAAAAAAAATGTGAGACATAGTGAGTGTGTGAATGTGTCCCCATACCCCCAAACTTAAATTGCACATTGTCCCCAATATGTGAATAGCATGGAAGGAGCTGACCTGGGAGATGGAGAACTGATGGCTGACATGGCTCGTAGCACACCCCCAAACTTTAACTTGATGCACTCACGTTGTCCTCGAAAAAGAAAGAAAAATAGACATAAAATGGAAAACAAGTAATGAACAACAATAGAAAAGTAAACTATGAAATACTAATAATAAACTATGAAAATGATATGCTTTGGGGTGCCTCCCATGAGCGCTAAGTTTAATGTCTTCAGCCAGACGTGGTACCCTCTCACTGCTGGTCTCCAAGTGGTGCAGTCGAGAAGGAACCAGGTGCAGGAGGTGGAGGTTGACGGTTTAGGCATCATGGCAAGTTGCTGTCCAATGTGCGCTCGATCGCACTTGTGGCAGATAGTGTGTACTCAGGGGTCTTACTACCACTGACCTCAATAGAGGCACTTGAGCTACACGTTTATCAAAGTCTGAACTGCTCAAATGCTCTCTATAGTAGCTTCATCATTTAGTCTTTTGGCAAAGAGTACTTAAAATTCACTGCATGTGGCTTAGGTGCTCTGGTTGCTGTTGCATACTGAATAATTTGGGGTGTTAAATCTTCATCCCTTGGTTGCACTATAATGTCTGAGTGTGGTGTGACTTTGTGTCCATGTACTATAAAGGTCTGATTTCTTGCAGGCAACTGCTGCAATTCTAAGTTTGGTGCCTGGACAATAGATGAGAGAAAAGTAGTATTAGTATGCTCAAGATTTTCAAACGGAGGAGTGAACTTAATTGGATACTTTGGAGAGGCTTCAAGGAGGTGCACGGCTTCAAAAATGTCATCATAGACAGTTTCTAATGCTGGCTCAATATCAGGTCCTGTGAAGCTATGGGTGAGAGTGGCCTCCAATGGATCAATGTGATAGACCTGAAAAGCTTGCTTGATAGCACTTTGCATAAAAAATTCATTAAAACATTCATCATCATTATCATCTTGGGGTAATTTCATTGCATCAAATATCTTAAATTCTATTGTCTCACCATTTACCGTCATACTTACAATACCCTTTTTTTACATTAATTACTGTATCAGCCGTCCTCATGAAGGGTCTTCCTAAGATGATGGGCAGAGGTAATGGCATAGGGTATTCTTCCATATCTAACACAATGAAGTCAGCAGGCAAAATAAACTCTCCTACCTTTACCAAGACATCTTTAAGTATACCTCTAGGTCTTTTGATGCTTCTATTTGCCAATTGCAAAGTGATAGAGGTTGGTTGAAGCTCCCCCAAATCTAGCTTTTCAACTACTGTGTATGGTAGCAAATTGACACTTGCTCCTAAATCTAGTAATGCTTTCTCAAACAACTGATCACCTATCCTACAGGGAACAGTAAAACTACCCGGATCTTTTAGTTTTGGTGGTAGTTTTCTTAACAAAATCGCACTTACCTCTTCAGTTAGAGCCACTGTTTCATGTTCTTGAAACTTTCTTTTATTAGTGTAACAATCTTTTAAAAATTTAGCATAGGAAGGGATTTGTTTAAATGCATCTAATAAGGGAATGTTAATTTTTACTTTTCTCAAAGTTTCAAAGATATCAAACAATTTATCTTTCTTTGGTGTTACTAACCTTTGAGGGAAGGGTGGTGCTTTCCACTTTTCTACTTCACTTACCTTGGATGTGGATGGCTTAGCATGAGATGCTTGAGCTGGCTCATTAACTCCTATGATCTTCCCATTCCGGAGAGTTGTAACGGCTTTCAGCTGCTGATGTCCTCTTGGATTTGGTAGTGTTTGTGCAGGAAGTTCTCCTTGCTGTCTTTTGCTTAACTCCTTAGCTATTTGCCCCATTTTTACTTCCAGCCTTTGGATGGTTTGCTCATGCTTTGCAATTGTTTGTCTTTGCTGATCTTGTGAAGTTATCAATGTTGCCATTAGTTGTTGTTGCTGAGTGGCCAATTGTTTTACAAGACTTTCTAGGTCAACCTTCTTGGGTTCTGGAACTGGTTGGGCTACTTTATGACAGTTCCCTTGTTGCCCTTGAAGGTTCAAGTTGCTTTGATTGTTGCTCCATGAGAGGTTGGGGTGGTTCCGCCATTCAAGGTTGTATGTATTTGCATATGCATTGTTTGATCCCACATAGTTCACTTGCTCGGGATCTGTAGATGAATACAAATGGCAGGTCTCAGTAGTGTGATCAAATTTAGAACATAATGCACATACCTCGCGTTGTGTGACTTGTGGAATCGGTGAGGTGTTCTGAGCAGTCATGACTTTAACAAGCATATCTAATTTCCTCTCTATTCCATCTATCTGAGTTGGAATTCCACCAAGTAAGTTAACTTCATACATGCCCTTGCTCTTTACTCCTTGTCTCCCTCTCGAGGAGAATTGCTGGGTGTGCTCACTTAAAGTCTCAAATAACTCCATGGCTTCTTCACTAGTCTTCTCCATTAGCATACCTCCACAACCGGAATCCACTATACTTTGATTTATGCCACTCAAACCTTCATAGAAAGCCAGGACCAGCTCATCTTGAGGTAAGTTGTGATGTTGACATTTGAGTAGCAACTCATTAAAGTGTCCCCATGCCTCGAAAAAAAGGTTACCATCCCTCTGTTGGAATGATTGAATCTCCTTCCTAATCTGCCTTGTCTTTTGGGCTGGAAAAAATTTCTTTAGAAATCTATTGGATAGCTCTTCCTAAGTATGGATGGAGTCTGCAGGCAATGAATGATACCACATTTTAGCATTATTTTTTAATGAAAAAGAAAAAGAATTAACCTGATTCCCTCTTGATCTAGGCCTTGAATATGCTGGAACTTGCAAAGATCGATAAATTCTCGGAGGTGCAAGTGTGGATCTTCGTTAGGAGTGCCCCTGTAATGAGTCAAAGCATTCAAGATTTGCGGAGATATGTAATAATTTCCCGCCGCTTCAGGTTGATATGCAATGCATGATGGTTGATCAATGGTCCGAGGGATGAAGGATTGCTTCATCGGAACTCGTGCAGGTGGTTGCTGGTTTTCGAGCTGTTCCGCCATTTGTGTTTCGTTCTCAATTTCTCCTTTGTTCTCTTCAAAGTTGTCCCTAAGCCTTTGTCGGATGGTCCGTTCAAGCTCGGGATCGAGGGAAAAGAATTTCGGATGTCGGGATCGAAGTCCGTGCATAAAGCAGAAAAACCAGTTTTAGTGCAGCAGTGCAACTCTGCTGCTCGGGTACTCTCTGCCCTAAATGCGCTCGATCGCACAGGAGCTTGCGATCGATCGCAAATTCCACAGAAAGTACAAGAAGGGTTTCGTGAAGTACCTAAAAGATAAATCAACTTTGATTAAGTTTTGATAAAAGATGGTAAAAACAAAATAATGAAAGTAATCCTAAAATGAACTTTTAGCGCAATCCCCGGCAACGGCGCCAAAAACTTGTTGTGCGAAGATATACCTAAATAAATAGGTGAATAATCGTACTTTGTTTTACTTGCAAGTGCACAAGGTCAATAGTGTAGCATAGTGTGCGAATGCAAGATCATCTCCACAGGGATTGGTAAAGTTCGATTTAGAATTATATTTGCAATGTAAAAAAGATAGAAATAATAAACTGAAGGGTGATTCGATAATAATAAAGACATAAGGCTTTGATATCCACCACTAGTCATACATTCCCGATTTTGTATAAGGTATCAGTGCTCTAGCCTTATTATGTGTACCTACTGGTTGCCAACCTAAGGGCATGGTATCTACTCCTTAAGCTATTGATTTCCCTAAGCAACGAGTTAGGCATGGTATCTACTCTAACTCTTTTCTTCCTTAAGGGATTCAGCATGGTATCTGCTTGAGTTGTTCCTTAAGAAAACATAGGTACTGTGGAAATCGACAACCACATGAGACCTAGGGCATGGTATCTACTCCCGGTTTTCCATGTTGATTAACCCGGGTATCCGGATAAGATGGTCCCTTGTTACTGATGTTAGACCCAGGACTCGGTCATCCAAATTGATCTAACTAACCCATCCATACCACATGCATACATTGGCCTTACACATACATATGAGGAATTTAAATAAGCACAGGCGTTAATCAAGTTAAGTAACATAATAAGCTATGCAAAGATTTAATCAATGAATAAAAATATGGGAATGCATAACTAGGGCTTCAATCGAGCCCTATAAGAGAGTTAGTTACACATACTAACTGAAGTAAACATAATTAAACAAAATATAAGGGAGAAGAATAAACCCGAGAGAAGAGGCGTCAATTCTCTCCCAAGCTCTCCACTCCAAGTAAAAGAAAAGAGAAAAGTGTTTTCTATCTAAGGTGTCCTTTTGTGTGTGAGTTACAAGTGTATTTATAGGTCTTTGAGAAGTCCTTATAGACCCATGAGTCCTAAACTTTCCTAAAACGAAAATCTTGTACTTTCCAAAATAAGGTTTTGCAGTTTACTGTTCACGCCCGTATATGTGCGCTCGATCGCATGTGTCCTTGCACTCGATCGCAATGTGTGCTCGATCCTACAAGTGTGCGCATGATCGTATCTGCGCTCGATCGCATTGCACGTGCGCTCGATCGCATTGCATGTGCGCTCGATCGCACTTTGTCCAGAAAGTGCTCCAGGGCTTCTAGGTTTCTTCCTTAAAGTGCCAAAACTGCTTCTTTTTCTCCAAGACCCTATAAAAACATGTAAAACACACAAATGGAGTAAAAGATACCAAATTAACGTAATAAATGATCTAACAAGTGTAAATAAGGGGGCTTAAATGTGTATATTTAAGCGTCTATCACTTAACAGCACACAACTTTTGACATTTTTTTCAAAAAAAAAATAATATTTTAATATATATATATATATATATATATATATATATTCTTTTCCCTTTCTTCCTTTTGGACGTTCTAGACGTCCAAATTTTTTTTACTATTCACTATTCACGATTTACTATTCATATTTTACTATTCATATTTTTTTAAGAATTATTTTATTCAATACTAATCCTTCGCATAAATATATTATTTAAATTTCATGATATATGTATCAAATTACTTTTTTACCCTTAATTCACGAATACAGGCATTACACAAACGCAGTGATATTTCTACTTTCTTATGTTATCTATGAAGCTTATAAAATCTGTAGTTCTTTTCCTTAAGGTTTCTTTTTCATGGTTCTTACTTTCCTTTTGTTGTTGGTCAGCATTAGTTTTAGACATTTCTCAAAGATGATTATAGAAATAATGAATGCATCTAAACTTTGATGGTTATTATGAATAATTTGGCTGGCAGTTAGTTTACATTGGGCATGACTTCTTGTTATTGTTTTGTCAGCTTTTAAAACTAAATTATTATTTGCTCTTTTGTTCTGTTTTCTAGGAAAAATGGAGGAAAAGAAATAGAATTAACTAATTAAGCATATATTTATGGGAAAGTTTTCATTTTTTCCCCAGAATCAAGCAGTATTGAGAATTCAACTAACATTTGGTGGAAACCAAAGAATTTGCTGCACTGACTATAATTCATGACAATTCTGCTACAATAACATTTGGTTGTGAAGTTTCTTAACACTCATCTGTAATTAATTGCAGGGAACCTCTTTGCTTTTGTGCTGTTTGTGTCACCCGTGTAAGTTTCCTTATAAACTTTTTTCTTAAAATGAACATAATTGAAGGCAACAACTTTTTAGAGTTGATGCATACTTCATCGGACCAAATCTGTAGAACTCTGGACGAACACAGGGTTAGGGGGTAGTGCTCCTAAAACTTTCAGGCCTTGTACATGAGTTGGATCTGATTTTTTACTTGGCGGTTTGGGCTTGAGCTCATGAATAGCGTAGTTCTGTAGCAGGACGAAAATCTTAATTAGACCCTAATTATGACGTCTTAAATTGTTTATAAATACTCTTTATATACTGAGTATACATTGAAACTTCTGGCAGTATGTATCCCTATTCTGGGATAAACCTGGGTAAATCTTGTATTCTTTTCTTTCTGTTTATATTTCGTGTGATTGACAGATCTCAAATCGTTCAATTTTGTTTAAAAATTCAGTTTGTGTGTCTCACAGACCGATGTTTAGAAGAATAATCAAAAATCAATCAACAGAACAGTTCTCAAGATTGCCTTATATATATGGCCTATGACGGAAAAGACTGTTTCTATATTTCTCTTGACCTCCCTTATATAGTTTCTTTATTCTTTTGGTTCTGAAATCAAAAGAATCAGCTTATCAGGATGTTAAGTTTGGAGGATTTCAAGGGGAGGGGATCAAGAAAGATTGGTCTAAGTTTGAATGCTTAATGGAGGTCACATATGTTGCAATATTGAAGTTGGAGAAGGAGAAATCAATGTTCAACGAAAGTTCGCTTGAGATAAAAGCTAATGATCATACGACAATCAACACACTTGATTTATCAACAAAACCCATCTCTGATTTGGGTTCTCATTCTCCTCTCAATTCGCCTTTACAATTCAAGAATCTTATCATTTTTAGGAAGTTTCTGTCTACATAGGAATTTTTTAGTGTTGCTTGATATCTTCAAAAGGCTTGCCTAGTATGGTATCTGGCTTTTGAATAGGCCTAGTGTTTGCGGGTGTAGACATAAGTGGACTGGGCATTGGGCATATTGCCTGATGTTGTTGGTGCCTTGTTTCCGGGGTTGTTTGCTTTTGTGAAACTTCACAAACACTATTTGGGGTTGAACAACATGTTGTTGGGTTTGCCTTGAATTGTGTGCGCTTGATCTATAGACATCGGCATATGTTTGTTTAGCTTTCTGTTTGCTGCCACAATAACCCATTTAGCTGCTGGTTAGGGTGTGGAGTTACGGTGTTGGGTTTTGAATTTATTTATATGTAAAATCTTATAAGATCGATATAGGTGCATTTAATATCACCTTTGGTTAGACAAAAGATTTAAATTGAACTTCGCTCCATTATATATCGAGGATATGTGAAGGAAGAAAGTTTCCTCTTGTTATGTAGTACATATACGATATCAACTCATTTACCGTAAAGTTGGAGATAATTAAAATTTCATTATAACTGAATTTCATATGTTTTGTCAATTAACTTATTTGGTTGGATGATAAAGTTGAGATTGTAATTCCATGACAAAGTCTTTGCATTCCATATCGGTCAAGAAAGATGTGATTAGACTGTTTATAATTAATTTTTACATCTACTTGCATAACGTTCTTTAAAGCTGTGAGATCGGTCTGGTATGCCAAAATTGACGGAAGTCAAGTTATTATAATGGTATCAAAATCGACTAACTGGTAGCATTATCTAATTATGTATTTAATATATAAACGTTGTCTAAGTATATGAAACTTTATTAATATTTTTTTAAGATTTAAACATGTTATTTTTTAATGTTCATTTTTTTAATTGATTTTTCATTATTTTTTTGGTTTATTTGAATAGTAAGAATAGTTTAATTTATGATGAGTGACAATAAATTTTACCACAATTCCAATGTCTTATTCACTTTAACTCAACTTTAAAAGTGAAATGAAATTAAATATTTTGCATACACAATCAAACACAATGATAAAATGACAATTATATTTTATCATAATTTTATTTTATGCCGGATCATAATTTTATTTCCACGTAATTCAATTTCATGAAAACCTCTTAATGTGTTACAAGTTTTTTATTTATAAAAAAATGAAAAAACAAAGATAACAAAATTGTATTACAAGTCTCATTAAAATCGTGCGGATTTCTGTCCAATCATAACTAACCCCATAACTAAATAGTATTATAGCATTAAATTTCCACATTTAACCAATCCCAAGAAACATTTGAAAGAGCTAATGCGAGAGCCTAAAGCCTTAAATCATTAAACGAAGCAGTAGTAATAAGCAATAAGATCAAGGTTAAAAGAGTCATTCTATAAAAACCCAGCTGCTTCCTATGAGATATCTCACAGCGATGATAAACCGTCGATTCAGTATATTAAGTCATGCGTCAGAGAGGAAAACTCAGTTCTCAGTGAAAAAACCCTACTCTAAAACCCCTAGCGCTCGCTTGTCGATTACTCTCCAGTCGTGTATGTGCTGATCGATCGATCGGTCATCTAAGATTTTGACGGTATCCGATTCGATCTCGGTAAGTTTCCGCGAAACCCTAAACTCTCAATTATAGGTATGGTGTGCTTTGTTTGGTTTTTGAAAGAAAAGCTGAGAAACAGTGCAGGAATTGTGTTTTTAATTTTGAGTTTATTTATTATTATTATTATTTACTTTTATGGGGGTTTGGAGGAAATAGATTCGAGGCTGATTTATTTATTTATTTTTGTGTGATCAGTTGTATCTTTGTTCTGTTTTACTTGTATCTGGTTTACTTCTCTACTCCCTAGTTTTTAAGCCTGACTTGGGCCGCACGGTGCAACCCTGGTCAAGGCTGTGTAATAATGAGGAAGAGAAGAAGAAGATGGGTTTTTAATTTAAATCTTTAGTTAATTTTTTCTATAGTTTTATTATTTTTCCTTTTTTTTCTTCATATAATTGTTGAGGTGGAGGCACCCATTGGATGTAGTGTGTTCAATCCTGCGCCAGATTCCTTTAGATCATCCTTTTTTGCAAGTCTGGCATAGTGCTCTAGTCTCACATTGATAATTTTGAGTGATGCTGATATGCTGGATATATTATGCAGGATCTTGCTGTGTAGTCATACACTTTTTGTGCGCGTAATTTGGTTTTGGAGGGCACTCTTTGCTCGGTTTTGGTTGGTTTAAAGAGGACAACTCTTGTACCTGAAAGTATAGAAGATTCTGCTCTTTAAATTTTGCACTTCACAATGATGGTTGCTGCTGATCCTATGGTACCGAAGAAAAAACTGAAGATTAAATTTGGCTCCCAAAGCATAGCTCTTGAGTTTGGCCAGCAGTTCTCAGTGATTAATGAATGTGGATACAAGAAGTCTGTGAATGGAAGTGGTCAGTCTGAGAGTAAATTGCATAAGTCTGTAGTTCACTCTTCTGATGGAAAAAGGGTTTTTGGTGCTGAGTATTCAAGAGACAGATCATCTGTCCCAGGTGGAAAAAAACGTGGACCTGAAGAGTTGATAGTAGATCTGCAGAAGAAGAGGCAGAAGATGGATCGTAGCATGACAATGCAGTGTTCTGCCATTCTTAAGACATTGATGAAACACCGAGTTGGTTGGGTTTTTAATCACCCAGTGGATCCTGTTAAATTGAATATTCCTGATTATTTTTCGATTATATCTGAACCCATGGATCTTGGAACAATTAAATCCAAACTGGAGAAGAATAAGTACCTTGACACAGAGGAGTTTGCAGCTGACATCAGACTGACCTTTTCTAATGCTATGGCTTATAATCCTCCATCAAGTGAAGTTTATGAGATGGCGAAGGTCCTAAAAGAGGTTTTTTATGTGAGATGGAAATCTCTGGAGGAAAAATGGAATCCTAAACGATCTAAAGTTGGGCTGGGGGAAGTTTTGAATGGACAAGTGAAGGAACAGAATAAGATTACACTGAAGAATCCTAAAACACCACCGTCGCATAACAGTTTGTTGCTCAAGAGGTCAAAGCCAATGGAAGAGAAGGTCACCTGGGTTTCTCTTGATGCAAGACCTGCAGTAGTAACAACCAAGGTATTTTTTTATTATATGTGCTCATGGTTGTGCCAGCATTTCATTATTGATGGTAAAAATATTAGCCTTTTAGTTCTCTGGGCTCGGCATGCCCATGGGGACATGAGATCATCTCATTGCCTGTATTTTGGAGTTAGTATTCTTGTATTTTATATCAGTTAGTTTATCATTATTGAAGTTTGCAAGTTTGTCTGAGTTGCATATGATCTGTTCATAGGTAGGGCCTCCTGAACCAGTGCAGAACACCACATGCAAGTTTTTAGGGAAAAATTTACGTAAAGGTATGAAGTGGCATTGTATATGTTCTGCATTGTGGCTCTTTATAGGAGCTAATTTTGATGTCTTATAGGCACTGGTAGTGATGGTGGAGTTGCTTGTGGCTCTGCCAATGCGAAGCCACCATTGAGGCCTGTTGCCCACAAATGTGGTTCGTGCAGCAGCATTACATGTCGATGCAGCCTTCCTAGTGATTCAACGCATGCATCCTCAAGTGGTTAGTCGATATTTTCTCTTGCACCTCTTTTTTATGTTCTAATACTTAAAGTGACTCACTTATGTTTGTTTGGTTTAGATATCACTTTCGAGAGATCATGCAGAGATCATCTTTCATGTAGTGCTGATGCTTCCAAACCGGTATAAATTAAAGTTTCTCTTCAATGCTGTGAATCTCAGTTGATTTGTAATATTAATGTTATTCATGCTATGCAACTTGTAGTTTATTTATATTCAAATACAGGATTATCAGGCAAAAAGAATGTCGGCAACACAGATGAGCAAGTCAGATCCAGATTCTGATGGTGAGTAAATGCTCTAATTTATAGCGTCTGATATTCTACCACTTTTACTTGATCTGAGTATTGGCATTCTGTTAAAATGTTGTGAATGAAGGGGCTGTAAGTTCTATGGATGATGAGAATGTGTGTCCTAGTTCTAAGCATACAATTTCTGCCACAGATGTTGCTTCTGGAGAAGGTTAGTTCATCTACTAATGATGCTCGAATTTGGTCTTAGTTCTTGCTTTGAACTTGTAGTAATTAATTGCACCAAGGAAGGGTGTAGGCTTGGTTGGGCTTCCCAACTGAGAACAAAACCATTTAGCAGTTTTTGACTTTGGTGTTTGCTTGTATGGTATAGAGTGGAGAACCCCAATTCTTGATGTACAAATGTCGCCAAAGAAGGTTCTCCGTGCTGCAATGCTAAAGAGCCGCTTTGCAGACACTATCTTGAAAGCGCAACAGAAAACACTTCTTGATCAAGCAAGTTTTTTTTTTTAAAAAAAATAATTTTTTGTAGGGGATAGTTTAGTATTATATGGGAATTTTAAACATGTGAGTTCTGTGGTGGATAGTCTCAAATATATGCTTATAAAAGCTCTGCTCTTCTTATGCAGAGTAATAAAGCTGATCCGGTGAAAATGCAGCAAGAGAAGGAAAGATTAGAAAGGAGGCACCGTGCAGGTTGTTTACACAACTAATACTAGTTGTCATATGAGAAATTGAATAATATATTTTCTTTTAATATTTTACTAGTATATGAAACTTTTGAGAATGTGCTGTGTAGGCCATGTTTGGGTTGTCATTTAAGCTAACTTAAAGCAAGTTAGCTTAAATGACAATCAAAAATTATCCTTAAGGTTTCATGGCCTTCAATGAAATGGTGAGGATAATCTCTGAAACTCTAAAATTGTGTATAACATTATGGTAACTTATATACACAACATTAAGGCCTTGTTTGGGATTGTCTTTAATCCCTTCTTTAAGCAGGGATTCAAGACAATCCCAAACATTGCCCAAGTATATTATCTTGGTGATGAGTGTTGTCTTTCACATGTGGTGGATGGGCGGGCTGTGGTTTCATAGGGTTATGATGTATGGAGCTTCAAAAATTTATTTATTAAACTATTCCACATAGCTATTATTATTCTTTTTTCTGAACTGGAAGGTTGATGCTTAGCTTAGCTCTGTGTTCATATTGAATGATGATTGCCTCATACTTATACAGAGAAAGCTAGGATTGAAGCTGAAATCAGAGCTACTGAAGCTGCCTCACGAATGAGAGCAGAGATTGAGTTGAAAAGGCAACGGGACAGAGAACGAGAAGCTGCTCGGATTGCAATTCTGAAGGTTTGCCTTTGCCTACTTGTTTGTTCATCTGTTAGTTCAAGTCCTTTGATTGCCATAAACAATTCACACCAATGCTGTTTTTGGCTTCTGTTCAGATGGAAAAAACTGTTGAGATCGAAGAGAACCTAGAAGTCCTAAAAGAACTTGAGATGCTGTGTGGGTGTTCACTGTCTTATCGTCTGTTTGACACTAAAAATAGGTCTGAAGTTGTAATGCGGGCATATAAAGGAGGGGCTCATCTAGAGCACCCATTGGAGCAGTTGGGTTTGTTTATAAAAGATGATTGGTTGGGAAATGAGGAGGAGGCAGCGTTGAATGGAGATGGAGAGGAAGGAGAGATTTTCTCATGAAAGTACCCTTTTTTGGCATTATTTATACATTTTCCAGTTCCTGATTGTTAAAATGACTATAGTGAGGGAAACCAACATTTTTTTGTAAATTAACATTTTTGTAGAGAAATTGCAAAGCACTTGTAATTTCCATTTGTAAATACCCCCCTTCACCTTTCCTATGTATTTGAGGGGGAGAGAGTGAGAGGATGATAGCATTCTTCGAAGCATTCTACTTTTTCTTTCCGTCTTATCTGGCTTGATTGCCTAAAAGTAATTAAGAAACTGCACCCAATCAAGATTTCGATACCCTTTCGAGATTGTCAATATGAAGCTCAAATAAAATGAGAGAAATTCCCAAGGAGGGGGTAGTTTACGTGCACAAAAATGTTAATTTTTTTCTAGCTAACATATCAACCATGCAGAGCATGTTTTTTTTCTTCTCAAAAATAAGAATCCGTCATAATAGGAATCAATTAACTCAACTTGAACCTAAAATATAAGACTGATCATTCTCTCTACCTATAGAAATACTCTGCAAGTGTGAGATGAGCTATAGATCATAGATGAATGAACTCTTTTCAAGTGCAAGCAAGAACTGAATTCACAAAATTCTAATGAGTTCTACATTCCCAAACTAAAATATGACGATAAAAGATGTAACACTGTTTCATCCAACCAAGGTCCCAAATAGCAGAGCACTAAAAGCAGTCATTCTAAAGTCCTGAAATGAAATCCAGCATCTCGGACCTCCCTAGCACATGCTGGAGAAGAACTTAATACAGCTCATATGGTGTAGGTATTCTTGGCAGCCCTGTCAAGCTTCTTTGCATGCTCCTGAAAAAGAAAAATATTATAATGAGCCAAAAAAAGTAGGGAGAAATCTAAATGTGTGCACGATTCAAAATACAAAATCCATACATGATATATGAACCCTATGGTGTCATTGTAATCAACGAACTCCTTCCACTGTTTCCCAATGCTAACCTGAAAGAAAAAAATGACATGAGACAACAAGCAATTCTTCAATCAAAACGACTGCAATCATTAAGATGATGGAAAACATCTAGCATGCCTTGTTATTTCAAAGGATTGCCTTGTCCCCGTAGTTGGGTAGGCAACACAAACACGCTACATGTTTCAATCTAAACTAAAATATTTCTGATCAATTCTTATAGTGAGCCCTAGCTGAATTATATTGAAATTATCTCATCTAGACAAGCCATCTAATCAAGTATGTGCTATTTCAATGACACTGTACAATGAACTCTGTAACTGAATAATCAAATAACTTCTAAAACACTGAAATTTTTTACAGTTTATGATTTTATTCTCATTTTTTTTTTTTTGCTTTTTTATCCTTGGTTCCATTGGCAACACTAGGAGGCAATAAAATAAAATCATAGCAAAGTTATGCTACAAAATACAGTGAACCAATTTCTTATTCATAAATAATGAAGAGAAGAAGCGAGCAACTGTTCCATAATATCCACATAAATTAATGAAAGAGACTTTCATGGGTTCCAAGTGGTACACGCATTCAAAGAAAACAGGAAATACTATAGGAAATAAAGATGAGTCCAAGCTAGCTTCTTCGCTTAATTTACCTGAGCAGTCTCATTTGCAGCATTCTTGGTCCACAAGGCTATCTTTTCCTGCCTAGTTCTGACATTCACAACTGCTCCACAAATTTCATCTCCATGATCAAACTGTTCTCCAATCATTGCCAGCAACTATAACCAGTATATATAAGAAATTAGGGGCCATATTTGGTATTCAGTAGCATCTGCAAATAAATACATACAATACTAAAGCATACCGTATACAGCCAACAGGTATCAGATTTGCCCTTCTGAAAGGTCATAGTCCACTTTCCTCCATTAGCACAAACAGGGTCCTCCCATTTTGGTTCAATTTTATGTTTGAAACAATGAAAGTCTGCTCCCACAGCCAACTTGCTTGGATGATGTATGTTATTGTACAGGCTGAATGCAACATAAATTTAAAGGAAAGTTCGTAAGTCATTTCCAAGAGGGGAAAACAAAAAGAGGCCTTGAAAGTCCAAGGTGGTAAATCATCAGAGCAACAATTAAGGTAAGCAATGTATGCAGCTTTATGACTAGCAGTTTCCTAGAGATAAAGTTTGACGAGTATAAATATGGTGCTCAGAATCTAAATTCCTACAGTGAAGACAAATAAAAGTAATGGTTATCAAGAAAAGCAATAAACTAAGAAAACTAGTAATCCATACACCGGCATAGCCATTTATTTTGTACCAAATCTGCAGTATGTACCACATAGCAATATAACTAGAGGCCAACAATTGATGAGGAACATCCAAACATGTATGAGTTTCATTTTTGATTCAGAGTTCTTAAAATTGCAACAAATATAGTCCTGCACCCTGCTCCCAACTAAAAAAAAGAGCCAATTCATATTAATAAAGAAATAATTAGGGGTGAGCATAGAACCCGATTGACCCACGAACCCAACCCAAACCGGTATAATAGGTTGGGTTGGGTTGTCTTTTTAAAGAATGGGTTGGGTTAGGTTAAAAATATTTTGAACCCGATATGTTGGGTTGGGTCATGGGTTCGAAATTTTCAACCCAACCCAAACCGATAACCCGATCAAATATATAATTATATATTTTATATTTATTGAATATAAAATAGTGTATAAATAATTATAGTATAATTGTAAAATATATAATCATAAAATGTTCATTCTAATTACTATTAGTGTGTAAAATTATATGTAGCAGATACTCCAATGTCCAAACAAGTTTCATACTTTCCAATTACCCAGATTTTAGTTTCATATATTTACATTAGAAACAAATACTAATTTCGAGTTATGAAATAGTTTTCATAATTATTCTTAAGCATAACTTCAATCAGAATAAATTGATGCACAATTTCTTATTCACAATTAGCAGATGCAGAATTAACTTATGCTAACACAATTAACCATTCAATTTGTTTCTCTGTGACCTTTTAAGAGCCTCCATGTTACTTCCAGGTGCATTAAAATATAGTCCAAAAATTAGACTGGTTAGTGAGAAAGCATTAGCACGACCAACAAATACTAAGTTACTAAAATATATTATTAGCAACTGTGCAGAAATCCAAATTTCCTTCTAAATTAAACAGTCTCTTAAAGTAAGTTAAATTCATGTCAACTAAAGCAGTTCCTAACGCAACATTCAAATGAAGATTGTGTTTTTCAATGTAACGATGAATTCATATTCTAACATTAAGGGCTCCAGGTTGTGAGCATGCAGATAAGCAATTGACTATGGTCACTTCATCAGGCTTTATATTACTCGCTTGCATTTCATGAAACAATGCCAAAGCATCCTTACCAAGTTTGGTTTCAACGTATCCTCCAATTATGGCATTACATGGCACAACATCATTCTCTTGTATGGCATCAAAAAGCTTCTTTTGTAGTATCCAAAAAACCAAATTTAATATAGCATGCGCTTGTAGTCCATGAGACAATTGTTCTATTTTCCATGTTATCAAATATTTTTTGTGTTGTCAGGTACACATATTTTACTTATAATATGAAAGGATTTATTTTTGGATTTAATAGAATATTTTTTTTTGTTATGTAATATGTATGGTTTAATTATTTAGTAAAAAATATATATCAACCCGGTGACTCAAACCGATTAGAATGGGTTGGGTTGAGTTGAGGTTGGATGGGTTCATGGGTTTGGTTGAGATTTTTTAACCCGGTATGAATGGGTTGGGTTGAAATTTTAGAATAACCCAACCCAAACCGACCCATGCTCACCCCTAAAAATAATATATCACAAAGAGAAGATTGGTATCTAACTTCATTACTTTTCATTCTATTATTTTGTTCCTCTAAATCGAAAATTCCTAAGCCTGGCACCCAGCCGCATAGGAAGAAGAATGGACCTTCCCTCCACAATTTCTGACGCAAAGCCAGTAGCTACTCGGCAAAGCTCTAAAGTCAAAGTAAATCAACTAGAAATCATAAGTACATCTATACAACTCAACATGGAGCCATATGTGGAACTATCTCTAAAAGAAACATAAACTAGATTCTCTGACTAATAGTAAGAGTTGCAAAACAACATACACTTCCTGAAACTTGATACTATGAAATAAACAAGAAACAGGGGAACTACAACCAAATATCGATTGCACATTTGCCCCAGAAAAAAAGAAACTATGGACATGAATTACTACTACTGTCATCAGTACGTGAAAGCAAAGTCAAATTATATTCAGTAAAGCAGAACTAGTATACTAAATGCAAGAACCCACTATCTGCATAAATTCACTCAAACAGACTCAATAAAACCTTAATCTACATTGACAAACAATTCCTCAAACACTTTTCTGCAACAAAACAATAAACTGGTTCATAAGGGGTAAAAGGAATCCAAAATTCTCCATAGGGTCTCAAAGAATAAATAGGGACCAAACCTTGAAACGCGCCTTATACAAAGGATTTGAGTGCTCTCTAGGAAACGAAGCATCAATCCCCCCAAACCCTTAAAAAAAAATCCTTGATTGTTTCCTATTATTTCTTGAAATTTCCTCGACAACAAAATACAGACTTCATCATTGATATAACTAGTTCTCTAAATATTATGCAAGATCAACAAATACCTAACACAACAGATCAGGATACAAATTCGAGATCCATAATCTCCAACATGAAAAAGAATCAAAGAGAACATTCATATTCAATCAAGTGACTGAAAAAGAAAAAAAAAACCTATAGTATAGAAAAATGCACCTCTTTCAATCAATTCTCTACAGAAAAAGAAACCAATACTAGTGTTTACTTTGAAGATACCAGTCTCTTGAATCTACAAGGTTCCCATTATTTCAGAACCCAAGAACACAATCCCACAAACAACATTGAAAATGTCGCATCAAATCTATTTGCTCAATCATTTTTTCTTTGTCTAAATTTGCATAATTTCTCTCTTTCTATTTGCTCATCAACCAAACACATGCAAGAAAATCAAAGGAAGTCTCATTTCAGCAATGAACCAATCAAAGATCCAAACAACTAATTTTTTTTTTCCACAGGAACCAAGCAGAGTACAAAACAAAATTCATTTCTGGATAATACCGAACACACCAAACCAACAAAAAGCTCAAAAATCCAATATCTATCTTCATTTTCGTTGATTTCCACTCAAAATCACAATTTTCTTTCGTTGAACCCGATTTTCCCAGCAACCAAACAAAAGAATAAACAAGAACGAGAAAAGAGATAACAGAAAATGGTACAGAAATATTTCACCTCCAAAACTCCTCAACAGTAGAAAAAGTATAGATGGATCGCATTGAGCTGCCCCAAGTTACTTGCTTCGATTTCGCAGAAGGGTTATCAAACCAGAAGGTCCATGAATGCTCAAGAGGGTGCGGCTGGTGCGTTACGGCCGTTGATTTCTTCGATTCATCCTCATCCACAATCTGTCCTTCTTCAGGCTCCTCGTCTTCCTCGTCGCCGCGACCCTTAGAGATAGGGTTAGGGTTAGGGTTAGGGTTAGGGTTTGTGGTGTTGGTCTTGTCTTCGGTTGTGGTTGAAGATTTGGGTATCTCTTCTACGGCCATGGTGCCTCACTTTCTCTGGCTTTTCTTTTCGTTTTCTTTCTCTACAAAACAAAAAATAAAATGATTCTCTTTGCTGTTTGGGGGTTAGGAAAAAATTGTCTGGGGGCTTGAATTATTTGACTATTGGGCTCCAATTGGGTGCTTAAATAGAAAAATTGGATCCATTATTTTGGGCCATATTTCACTTAAATGGACAATTGTATTGGGTGTTGAAATTGTTTTGAGTATGGGCTTTCTGAATTGGTCCTTAGATCATCCTTTGGGCTTGAAGTATCCACATTTCATTCTTTTGTGGATTCTTGTTTTCGGCTTCTGTTCAGATGGAAAAACACTGTTGAGATGCTATGTGGGTGTTTACTGTCTTATCGTCTGTTTGACAGTAAAAATAGGTCCGAAGTTGTAATGCGAGCTTATAAAGAAGGAGCTCATCTCGGGCACCTATTGGAGCAGTTGGGTTTGTTTATTAAAGCTGATTGGTTGGCAAATGAGGATGAGGAGGCAGCTTTGAATGGAGATGGAGAGGAAGGAGAGATTTTCTCATGA
This sequence comes from Bretschneidera sinensis, assembly GCA_023935145.1. NCBI lineage: Eukaryota > Viridiplantae > Streptophyta > Magnoliopsida > Brassicales > Akaniaceae > Bretschneidera > Bretschneidera sinensis. The sequence goes on from CM043697.1 coordinate 109,021,923, forward strand.
ATTTGTTTCTAACTACTCACATATACACCATACTGATAACTAGCTTTTCTCAAAAATAACATGAATCGATTAACTCAACTTGAATCATAAATATCAGACTGATCATTCACTACCTATAGGAATAGTCTGTAACTTGATTGTTGTAATAGATCATATAGATGACTGAACTCTTTTCAAGTGCAAGCAAGAACTAAATTCACAAATTTTTAATGAGTTCTACATTGCCAAACTAAAAGGTATAACACACTGTTTCTTCCAACTGAGGTCCCCAATAGCAGAGCACTAAAAGCAGTCATTCTAAAGACCTGAAATGAAAGCCTGCATCTCAGACCCCCTTAGCACATGCTGGAAAAGAACCTATACAGCTCATATAGTGTAGGTATTCTTGGCAGCCTTGTCAAACTTCCTTGCATGCTCCTGAAAAAGCAAAATATTATAATGAGCCGAAAAAAGTAGGGAGAAATCTAAACGCGTGCACGAGTCAAAACACAAAATCCATACATGATATATGAACCCTATGGTGTCATTGTAATCAACAAACTCCTTCCACTGTTTCCCAATGCTAACCTGAAAGAAAAAAAATGACATGGGACAACAAGTAATTCTTCAATCAAAACGACTGCAATGGAAAACATCTAGCATGCCTTATTATTTCAAAGGATTGCCTTGTCCCCTCAGTTGGGTAGGCAACACAAACACGCTACATGTTTCAATCTAAACTAAAATATTTCTGATCAATTCTTACAGTGAGCCCTAGCTGAATTATATTGAAATTATCTCATCTAATCAAGTATGTGCTATTTCAATGACAATGTACAATAAACTCTGTAACTGAATAATCAAATAACTACTAAAACACTGAAAATTTTTACAGTTCATGATTTTATTCATTTTTTTTTTTTTGCTTTTTTATCCTTTGTTCCATTGGCAACACTAGGAGGCAATAAAATAAAATCATAGCAAAGTTATGCTACAAAATACAGTGAACCAATTTCTTATTCATAAATAATGAAGTGAAAAAGTGAGCAACTGTCAATAATGTCCACGTAGATTAATGAAAGAGACTTTCATGGGTTCCAAGTGGTACACGCATTCAAAGAGAAGGGGAAATACTATAGGAAATAAAGATGAGTCCAAGCTAGCTTCTTCGCTTAATTTACCTGAGCAGTCTCATTTGCAGCATTCTTGGTCCACAAGGCTATCTTTTCCTGCCCAGATCTGACATTCACAACTGCTCCACAAATTTCATCGCCATGATCAAACTGTTCTCCAATCATTGCCAGCAACTATAACCAGTATATATAGGAAATTAGGGGCCATATAGTAGCATCTGCAAATAAATACATACAATACTAAAGCATACCGTATACAGCCAACAGGTATCAGATTTCCCCCTCTGAAAGGTCATAGTCCACTTCCCTCCATTAGCACAAACAGGGTCCTCCCATTTCGGTTCAATTTTATGTTTGAAACAATGAAAGTCTGCTCCCCCGGCCAACTTGCTTGGATGACGAAAATTATTGTAAAGGCTGAATGCGGAATAAATTTAAAAGAAAGTTCGTAAGTCATTTCCAAGATGGTAAAACATAAGAACAACAATTAAGGGAAGTAACATGTGCAGCTTTATGAGAAGCAGTTTCCATGAGATAAAGTTTGAAGATACAATACCAAGCAGAGTGCAAAACAAAATACAATTCTGGGTAATATCGAACACACTAAACCAACAAAAAGCTCAAACATCCAATATTTAATCTTTATTCGTCGATATCGACTCAAAAGCACAATTATCTTTCGTTGCACCCGATTTTCCCAGCAAGCAAACAAATAACAAACAAGAATGAGAGAAGAGAATACAGAAATATTTCACCTCCAAAACTCCTCAATAGTAGCAAAAGTATAGATGGATTGCATTGAGCTACCCCAAGCGTCTCGCTTCGATTTCGTATAGTCATAAAACCAGAAGGTCCATGAATGCTCGAGAGGGTGCGTTACGGCCGTTGATTTCTTCGATTCATCCTCACCCACAATCTCTCCCTCCTCAGGCTCCTCGTCTTCCTCGTCGCCGCGACCCTTAGAGATAGGGTTAGTGTTTGTGGTGTTGGACTTGTCTTCGGTTGTGGTTGTTGAAGATTTGGGTGTCACTACTACGACCATGGTGCCTCACTCTCGTCTCTCTCATTTCTCGTCTTCTACTCTGGCTTTCCTTTTCCTTTTATTTCTCTTGTTTGAATCACTTTAAAGTTTTTAGAGTTACTTTAAGATTGTGTCTGCTTTTCCTTTTATTTCTTTTGTTTGTAATCACTCAAAAAGTTTGAGTAACTTTTAAGATTGTCTCTGCTTTTCCTTTTATTTCTCTTGTTTGGAATCATTAAAAGTTAAAACAGTTGTTGCTTTTCCTTTTATTTTTCTTCTAGAGCGTTGAAACACGTAATTGCGATAGAGTGAATCGGGAAAGTTTACAGATAATTACTGAAAAATTTAATAAAATTTATTCTTCCGTGGTTATTCTTTTGTAATCAGATCCGTTGGATTTAAATATTTAGTTTTAGATCTGATCTAATAAAAAAATTCTCTTTCTTGAACCCCTTCTTTGTTGTTTTGGGCCACATCACTTCAATGGACAATGGTATAGGGCTTGATCTCATTGAGCTTTGTGGCTTGGATGATCATTTGGGCTTGAAGTATATCAGCTGCTCTTGGACTTTCTTGAACATTGGGCTTAAAATTTAATTACTGGACCATAGTATTCATTGATTACCACTTTATTTGATTTTGTTTATTTTCATCTTAAAACTGTAAAGGAGGAGTTTTTAAAAGAAAATAGAGTAAAAGAGGGATTGACGTACTTTTAATTGTTATAATTTGATATATAAATATTTAAAATCATTCAAATCAAATAGTTTTGATGGAAATTTAGTCACTCATTTAACGGAAATTTATATAGACGTCATATAAGACGCTAAATATATAAATTATTTACTTTATTTTTTTATCCAATAGAAAGTATCTACGGAGATTTTCATTAAGTGATTAAAGAAAATTTTCATCAATATAATTCGATTTAGATGATTTTAAAAGTTTATATACTAAAAAAAATGAAAGTTTATTAAAGTGTAAAATAATTTTATACAGAGTTTAAATTCATAATTTAGCCCTCATGGAGGCAAAACTTTTCCACTCCTTACAGTAAAAAATTCCAAACAAAGTTTTTAAGTAGCCATTTCTTACTTTTCCTTGCTTTATCCTTAAAAACACTTTGCAAACATAATTTTGAAAAACAATGTGCTTAAATTGATGCTTATTGTGAGATAAGTTTTAAACAAATTTTGCTTGGAAACAACAAATGAGATATTTCTTTCTCTAGGTTGGACCTCAAATTTTGCTTGTAACTTTTTGGATCAACATGTAATGCTGCTGCACGAACCACACTTACGGGCGACCTGGCTCAATGGTGGCTTCGTATTGGCAACTCTGTAATCAGGAATATTCAATTTAACATGATCCACTTGTTGATTAAAAACCTAACAAACCCGATGTCTCATTAATGTCTTAAGCAAGGCAGAACACTGCGTTGTCATCCATCTTCTGCCTCTTCTTTGGCTGATCTTCTGTCAACTCTTGGGGTCCATGCTTCATGGCACCTGGAGCACTGAATTGCAAAATTTTAATAGTTGTCCTCTTTGAACAAACCGAAATTTGGCAAATATCGTCTTGTCAAAATCAAATTATGCACCACAAAAAGTGCACGACTACAAAACAAGATCTTGTGTGATATCAACATCTCTCAATGTTGATTTTACTTTTTAAAATTCACTTACTCAAATTTTAAATAAAAAACACAACCATATTAATTAAATAGATATAAAAAAACAAAGAGTAAGAACAATAAATATTAATGTAGTTTAACAACCCATTTACTTATATCCACCAATAAGCTCACTACTTTATTAATCTTTGATTACAGTTGTTGAGATTTTACCTCTGAAATCTACTTATTCAAATTTTAGACAATAAAAAAACAAATATCAAACACAAAATTATTTAATGTGGTTTGACAATATTCTTGCCTATGCCACCAATAAACTCACAATTTTATTAATCATTGACAACAATTTTAGGAAAAACAAAGTTATTACCCTCACAACCCAAAATCTCCAATACACCCAAAGCTCTCCACCTAGCTCTAGTTATAATATTAGAATTATGAGGATCATAAACCTTCTCTAAGACCCCCTTTATATAGAATATATTTTCTTAATACTATTAGGAAAAGAACAACAACAACATAATAAGCTACTCCTACTAGAATATGCAACCATAAGATAATAAGTTACTTTCCCAAACCAATTAGAATTCTTATGGGCGATTAAGCCAAAAAACCTAACAAATCTCCATCTTGGCTCAAATTCTCCATACCTCATCGATCAATCTAACTTTTTTCTTTGGTTGGTGTGATATTTCCATTTGGTTCTTCCATATATCCTCCACCTAATTTTCCAAGTAAAACATTCTCATTCAGCACATACAAGCCATTCTTGTTTGTAGTAGCCTTCAACATTACATTTGATCCATTAAGAACTTGCAGCTCTCCATTGCCTGCAAGCCATGTGTATCCCATCTTATCGAGCTCCTCAAAAGAGATTTTATTTGTAGTGAGAGTGGAAACAAAGTTTACCTTCTCAGGTGTCTTCACGCTTCTATCATGGATCTTCAACCTTAGGCCTCTTTCACCATCAATTGTTTTGTATTCCCCACATGCGGTAGTAAATTTGACATGTGTAGGTTCTTTCATACAATCAATGTACTTCTTCTTATTGAATATGTGAATGGAGGACGCTAAATCAAGTAGCACCATATTGATCTTATTAACTTTTTCTTCAATGTACTCAATAGCTAGCACATCTTCATCACTTCCTTCAGGAATATTAGCACTTTCACTACTCTTTCCACCATCACTCTTTTTCCCACTCATCATTCTTCATGGCCTTACAATAATATTATGTAAGGACCTAGCCCATCACTGGTATGATATTATCCGCTTTGGGCCGGAGCCGCACGGTTTTGTTCCTGGGAAAACTTCATCTCCCTAAAAGGCCTCATACCAACAGCGAAATCAAGTCACTTATAAGTAGTACATCCTCTCATTTCTAGCCGATGTGGGATACAAAGCATCCCATGCCTCTCCTTCTTGGGGCATAGCACCCTCGCTGTGTGCACCCGACACCAGGCAACCCGCTACACAGTAGAGTCCCACCCCAGGTCACGGCCCCGGGCTTTCGAGAGTCGGCTCTGATACCAAATGTTTGCATGGGATGCTTTGTATCCCACATCAGCTAGAGAGAAGAGGATGTGCTACTTATAAGTGACTTGGTTCCGCTGTTGGTATGAGGCCTTTTGGGGAGAAAAAGTCTTCCCAGGAACAAAATCATGTGGGCTCCGGCCCAAAGCGGACAATATCATACCAGTGGTGGGCTGGGTCCTTACATATTATATGTGTCATATTTCTCCACAATAGAAATACTCTTTCTCATTGTCATCTCTAGGCCTTGATTTGGATCTCCACTTTGAGCCATTGTTCACTCTCTATTGGCTCCTCCATCGATTAGAACTCTCTACAACAAGCACTTGATTACCACTAGAGAAACTCTCATTTCCCATCAACCTTTCATTCTCACGCAGAAGTGCAGTCACATCATCTAAGCTCAATGTCGACTTACCCACAAATAATGTTTGCACCAATGGTTTGTAAGATTTCGGTAAAGATGATAACAATAACATTGACTTCTCCTCATCCATCAATATTTCTTTTGCATTCAACAATTGAGACACTAACTTGTTAAATTCATTCAAGTGATCATGAAGACTTGTACCTTCTTCCATCTTTAGAGATAGATGTCCATCTTGAGACATAATCTATTGGTCAAAGACTTTGTCGTATAGATGCTCTCGAGTTTATCCCGCAAACCCTTGGGTGTAGTTTCCTTCAAAACAGTATACTTGATCTTAAGAGCAAGAGCCAACCTGATTGTACTCACAATCTTTCTCTGAATCGATTGCCACTTTCTATCAATCACCTCTTTTGGCTATTCTTCCTCTAAATCCTGATCAAGATTTTGTTGCACTAGAAGATCTTGAATTGTACTATACCACAGAGTAAAATTATTTTTTCATTAAATAAAGGAATCTCAAAATTAGGTATACCTATCGACATGGTGGTGCAGATGCAAAAAAATAACAGTAGGCAATTTCTTCAAAGAGATAACAAGGCTTTGATGCCACTTGTTGGGATTTTACCCTTAAAATTCACTTACTCAAATTTTAGGCAATAAACAAACAAATATCAAGCAAAAAATTCTTTAATATGGTTTGACAACCTCATTGCCTACGCCAAACTCACAATTTTATTAGTCCTTAATAACAACTCTAAGAAAAACAAAATTATTACCCTCACAACCCCATAACCCAAAATCCTCAATACATTCAAAGCTTTCTACCTAGCTTTAGTTATAATATTTGAATTATAAGTATCTCAAACCTTCTATATGGAGGATATTTTCCAAATACTATTAGGAAAAGAACAACAATAACATAATAAACTAATACTACTACTGATACTAGCATAAGCAACTATAAAATAGGAAATCGCTTTCCCAAACCAATTAGAAGTCTTTATTGTGGGGAATTGAGCCAAAAAACCTAACAACAATTTTAGGAAGAGTAAAGTTGCTAAACTCTCACTACCTCACAACCTAAAAGTCCCAATACAACCAAAACTCTCAACCTAGCTCTAGTTGTAAGTGCTATCTCTACTTGACAACCCAAAACCCCAATATACCTAAAGCTCTCATCCTAACTTTAGTAGTAAACCCATCTAATTTATAATGTGTATTGGAATTATGAGTATATCTCAAACCTTCTCTAAAACCCTATTTATATAGAAAATGTTTTCTTAATACTAATAGAAAAAGAACAACAACATAGAGGACTACTATTTTTCTTACTAAAACAAGTAACTATCCAATAAGAAACTATTACTACTTCTACTAGAATGATCAACTATAAAATAGGAAACAAATTAGAAGTCATTCTAGTGAAGAATTGAGCCAAAATCCTTACTGTTAGGATATTTTGTATCCTAAAGTAGTTTAATTTTGATGTAGATAAAACCTGTGTAAATTATTAACAAGTTGATCTAGTGTGCAGGTCAATTAAAGTGCTTATTTAAAAGCAAACAAGCAACCAAACAACAACCAGTTGAAGATTGCAAGAACTAGTCTAAGAGAAGAACCATCTCAACAGTAGTGATATGGCGGCACCGAAGTGGACTAGCAGACTAGAGACGCGTGGATTTAATGGATCGATAAATTAACTTATTGGAGTTTATAATCAAGAGATTCTGTGTGGCAAAACAATTGCAATGATGTAGTTTCTTATTTGTGAGGTGGTGAAGTCCACAGGCACACATGGGAACTCAAAGTGGTTGATCTAACAGACTAAAGAAAGCTAGATCAGCATAGGTCCAATTGGTGTTGAAGAAGACCAGGGGATAAGAATTAGTGTTGTAGCGTTGAAGAGATGATTGGAGAAGAGGAGATCCTACCAACTAGAGGGTACCTGTCAACCGACGGAGTGCTAATCGGCCGATCGGCTGACCAATGATGTCCAAGCATACAAACCAGCTCAGACTAGCAGTGAATTGGTTAGCAAGGAGGATACCAATCAAACGGTCGATTGATCAGCAGGGTACCAGTCAATTGGCCAGCTGATTAGCATGAGTCAGGCAATTGACCACCAAACCGATCAGTAGAAAAACTAGTCGACAATCCAACCGACCAATAAAGGAGTTAGTCAACTACGCAGCCGACTGGCAGAAGTTTTAGTATCTTATAAAGACCAGTCAGAAGACTCGATCTAATGAGGAGAAGAATAGTCGACTGGGCAATCAACTGGTGATGACCGTTGGAGATCAAATGATATACATTTAAGAAGATATCAATTTGAAAAGAAAGTTTCAGAGTTTTCTTTTGGGAAAGTTTAGCTGATACTATAAATCAGAGTTTACTGGAAGAGGTTCAGCAAAAGAGTAAGAAGAGAAGAATTAGTCTCAGTTTTACACAGAGCTTAATTTATTGAGTTTTGTTTACTACTTTGATAGTGGTTTAATCTGTAGAGTGTAAAACTAGGAGTTTGAGAGAGATCTTTTTTGTAAGGTTGTTTTTTACCCAAAAAGAAAAATAGTGTTAAGGTTAGCTTGGTACCCAGTGTAATCAATGAGATTAGTGAAACTCACAATAGAGAAGACTATTGAAGAGGTGGACGTAGGCACATCGCCGAACCACTATAAATTTTTGTGTCCCCATATCTATCTATGTTAAGTTTTTAATTACTCATTTTCCTCTGATTATTATGCTAACTCTATTAATAAGTTTTTTCATCCTCATATATCATAACACTAACAAATCTCCACCTTAGCTCAAATTCTCCACCGCATCATCAAATATGACTTTCTTCTTAGGTTGGTACGATCATTCCTTTTAGTTTTCATATCTCATTTGCTTATTTTTCAAAGCAACCATCTACTCATTTAACACATACAAGCTCGCTTCGTTCATGGTATCTCTCATCACTACATTTGAATCATCAAAAACTTGCATCTCATCATCCTCATTAGCCTTCCCTTTATCACTATCCTTCATTCTACTCAACTCCTCTAAGTCCTCTGTCATGGCCTTACTTTTCAATTGTGTATGTTTCTTTTCCTCATTGTAGTTGCACTCATTATTTGAAAAATTTAGATACTTGGATCTTGACCTTTCCTTCTCATTCCTTGAAGTGCTCCACTACTTCTTTTTGTTTGTCTCCTCACTCAATATATTTATGAACAATTCTTCACCCTCGAAAAAACTTGGTATCTTCAACTTATCTCTCTCTACATGTGCCGCGGGAACATCCTCATCCATCCAAACTCTGTTGCTCACCATTAACATCGTAACCATGTTATATTCTTCATATGGTAAGTACCTATTCTCTGCCAACATACTACTCAACAAATTAGTGATAACGAAATTGAAAAAGCTAATATTCATCATACCTTCTTCTATCTTCAAGTTATCAAACAGGTCTATATTAATCATGTATATTTTTTGCCATTAAAACCACAACTCTGATACCATTGTTAGGATTTTACCTTATAAAATCTACCTACTCAAATTTAGGAAAAAATATAACCACAACAATTAAATAGGTAAAACAAACAAAAACCAAGAACATTAAGAATTAATGTGACAACCCCTTTGCCTATGTCCACCAATAAACTCACTGCTTTATTAATCTTCAGTTACAACTTTTTGAAGAATAAAGTTGTTGAACTCTCACTGTCTCACAACCAAAAGCCCCAATACAACTAAAACTCTTAACTTAATTCTAGTTGTAAGTGTTCTCTTTACTTGACAACCCAAAACTCCAATGCACCCAAAACTCTAATCTTAGTTCTAGTAGTAAACTTTTCGTATATTGGAATAATGAGTGTGATTCAAACTTTCTCTAAAATCCTCTTTATATTGAGAGTGCTTTCCTAAAATTAATAGAAAAAGAACAATAATATATGAGACTACTACTACTCCTACTAAGACAAATAATCATCCAATAAGAAATAATTACTATTTCCATTAGAATAAGTAATTATAAAATAAAAAATTATCAACATGAGAGTTTAAGACTTGTAAAAAGGGGAAGCTGGCATGGATCCCACTACATTCAATGGGTGACTCCACCTCAACAATTAAATGAAAAAAAAAACAATAAAACAGTAAAAAAAATTAAAAAACAATCCCTCTTCAAATTGACGCAAAATGAAAAAATAAAGATGACCCTAATCAGATATTGACCAATTGCCTCAAGTTCATTTAAACTAATTTGTTTTAAGTTAACTTAATTGAAAATCCAAACATGACCATTGCCTCCAAAAGAATAAGTTCAACATTTTTTAATTTTCAAAGTAATTCACATTTGTTGGTCTCAAGATCATCAATACCGTCGGGATTCTGAAAATCAACATTACCATCACCTAACCAGAACAGGATTTTATTAAGGTAAATATTGGTTCTCTTCTCTTTCTCCTTTTTCTGGGTTGCAAAAAACGCAGCCTTGATAAGGGTCGAACCCTTGTTATGCTTAAATACTACTACAGTAGTATATAAGTGGACCAGCCTATGGCACAATTAAAACAAAACTAAGAGATATTGTTCTTAAAAAAAAACAAAGCAAAGCACTCACCATACTTATAATTGAGAGTAAGGACGGAGCCAAATATTTCATTGAATGAAGTTTAGGTTATAATCTAACAGTGTGAAAATTTTGTCTCCATTGACATATATATATATATATATATATATATATATATATATATCAAAAATAAAAAAAGAAATAATTGTGAAATAAATTTAAAATAAGAAAAAAATACCCAAAATTGAATCTACTTCAATAAAGTTTAGAGAAGATGAAAAAAAATTCAAATATATATACTCAATATTTAACCATCATTCATTTTCAAAATTGCTTCTAATTAATTTACCGTATTTATCCAATATTTTATCATTATTTCTGCATAATGCTTAGCATAATATAATTACCGGACTTGGTAACGTGAGCCTGTGCCCAAATGAGGGCGTGCAATAAGGTGTTGCAGAGGATTCGGCCGAGAAATATAATGTAATTGAATAATTCACATATTATTATTGCACTTAATATAAGTGTTTGTCTTGATGAAAAACGTTTGATGATGATTAATTTTATTGCTTTGATGAAATGTGTTGATGGCTATATATGCTTGATTGCTAGTTTGGGTTTATGCATTGCTTTATTTTCCATAACAAATAAAAATGAGATTTTTATCATGTATTAAAATATCTTTTGTTTGGTTCAAAGATTAATTAAATTTTTCTCATTTATCTTATGGTTGGTTGATAAAATTAACATATTAACTATTGGTCTGTGACTGAAAATATTAAAAAAATTATCCAATTAAGTTTTTATATTATATATTAACTATCGATCTGTGAGTGAAGATCATAGTCATGGATTGATCACATCTCTTTAGATAGATCTAAACCATTGGTCAAGACCAATTGTTTATATCGACCAAGATCAACGATTCAGATCTGTCAAGGCATATTTGAAATAATAATAATAATAGTAATACTTTCATATTTTCTTCATTTGATTTGTAAAATATTTTACATTACAAGATATTATACAAACCATAGATAACATGGACTGATTTATTTTTCTGCATGGTCTATAAGCCGCAGCTAGCTATAACAAGTCAATTAAAAGCATAGCTTATATATAGTATACTTTATCAAGCTTTCTATAGGTACGTAATATTAATACCCATCAGGTTTTTGTTTCTTCTCCCTGTTTAATCTTCATGCACTCCAAATATGATTTACTGTTGAGTGTACGTGAGATGAAACCCTTGACGTATTGTTCCATCCCTATAGTTTTAAAGAGAGCAGGGTTTTGTGGAGTGATTAGAGAAGTTGCAGGGCCAATCTCTGCATCAAAGTTTGGGAAGATGAAAAAGGCAATGGAGATCCTTTCTTTTGTGGAGTTTACTGTTGCCCTATGCTCAATACTCTTATAAACCCCATTGCTCATGATCTGCAATTAAAACCATAATTAAATAATGATACATTTATCAATTATTAAGATAATAGTTAGGGAAAAAGAAAAAATTTTCGTTTAACTATTGAATAAACGGTTGTCATCGAGCTTGAGCTCACCAAATCAACTTCCTACAGAGATAAATATTGCACCAGAGATCTAGTTTTTGGACTCACCAAACCTCTTAAAAAAGTAAGATATCGTATTGGTTTATATGTAATTTCAATTTTTGAAAGTTAAAAAGTTTTTGATAAAACAACTGAATAGTTTTTTTTTTGGTTGTTTTTATAAATTTTTATGTATTTGACATAACTTTTAATTTTTTAAAACATAAATCATTTTGAAAACTCTACCAGTACTCCATTAAAGAGAGACATTGGGAAAAATCATGACGAACCTCTAGAATATCTCCTACATTCACTACAAGGGCATGTGGGAGGAAGCTCACGGGAAGCCAAACTCCATCCTTTTTTATCTCAAGTCCATCAACTCCATTAACTTGGTGAAGGATAGTGATCCCGGTAGCGTCTGAGTGAGGTGTAAGCCCCATAACCAGCTCTGGTTGTGGGCATGGAGGATAGTATGTCATCCTCACCGATTGCATACCATCTTCAAAGATATCTTCCATCTCCTTCCTATCAATTTTTAGGGCCTTCGCCATCAACCCGAGAAGTTTCATGCCAAGCTTTTGCATTTCCAAGAAGTAATCCTCTAGGGTATTTCTGCGCGCACGCAAGTTACACAACAAAATTAATATGAGTGATGCTATTGAGACACTTCACTGGGACACTTTTCATACATACTAGATAGTTCAATAGTAATTATTAACACTCTTTCCAGTATAGTTACAATTTGATTTTTCAAAGTGTGTGCATATCTATTGGTGTCTCACAATCTTTATTTGAATAATATATATAGTACATATTATTAAACAGACAGATGAGAAAATAAGCAAACAAACTGACAAACAGAAAGAAAGAACCTTAAGGATGAAGGGAGCTCTTGGAAGAGATGTGGCTTCCTTCTATGAATAGGGTTGGTTGTCATATACAACCCATCACCCCAATCAAGTTTTCCGCCTGATCGAGCCACCCTTCCATAGCCTTCAACTTCATCAGGCCTTAACCTGTATTTTGCTTTCTCTTCCAAGGGAAGCTTATAAAATTCTTCAATCTCATGCTTCAGCTTCTCCAGCAGTGAAGGGTTAACTCCATGGTTGACTAACTGCATGACATGCACGATATCACAAAACTAGCTATTGTAAATATTAGAAATACTAGTATGAATTATGTTAGTCCACGCATGAAATTCACTACATATATATACCATGCAGTAAAAGAATCATAATTGATATTTCTTTCTCTGTATTTGGGTCCATTAAATATAATTTCATGCATGAGCAAATAAGTCTTATAATATTTAAGTGCAATTATATTACCAATTAATAATTAGTAGTACGTTAGGATCTTGGAAAATATAAAAGAAAAAAAAATATATGAAGGAAAATGAAAAAGAAAAGGAAAATAAAAATTCATTTAAAACCCATTTTTATGTTCAATTAATTTTGTTAAACTGTGTTATATTTCTCTAAAATTTCATTTGAAATCCAAACGAAAAAAAAAAGTTTTCTTTCCTTTTCAATATTCATTTTTATTTTTTTTTACCTCACGAATTTTTCAAAATCTGAACATACGCCTAAGAAAAGAAAGATATAGATAATCGATGAAAAAAACCTGAAAGAAACCCCACTCTTTGCAAGTTGAGTGCACCTTCTCTAGCTCATGATCAGAAACTGAGGCCTCTCTGGAAACCAATTGTATCATGTCAATAACTGGAAGTGGTAACAAAATAGTGGCATGAGAAAAAGTTGGTGGTTCTTGACCCAAAAGGACAAAGTCGTTTGGTATTGTGATAATGGGTTCTTTGACAAGCTCCTGAACACTAATTACTGAGTCAGAGCTCTCAAAGGCTGCGGCTGGCTGTGATGATGCCATATTGCTAATTATTAGGCTCAAGTGCACCTCTAGTACTACCAAACCATTGTATCAAGAGGGGGTATTTATATTGGTTGAGATCTCTAAAAGAGAAGAAGGAATAAACAGGAAAAGAAAGCTCTCAATATTTACGGTGAAAATTAAAGGAAGTTGTCTGGTAAACTACTAAAGTTTTACAAGAATGAAAAAGAAACTTGTCTTGTAAGCTACTAGAAGGTTTACAAGATGATTGATAAAATGTGTGGCTGTTGTGCCCTACTAGAAGGTCATCCTTGTTACTTTCAGCTGAATATTATGCTTTGTGCTGTTTTTATTTTCATGGAGAATACATATGCGTACACATTAAAACTGTTTAGCTTTTGGTTAAAACATTTGTACTATTGATAAAAATTGTTTAGTGTTCGGTAAAACAGTTATGAAACTTCTGCATTTAAGACAGATTCAGTTTGTTAAATATATTTTCAACTTCTATTTATTTTAAAAACTGTTTTTTAAGATGTTTAGCTTAATTACAAATTTTTTATAAACATAAACCGTTTTGAATACTCTATTAAATGGTACGTTAATTGTAGCGGAAAACACCATCAACTTATTATATCAAAAGAATTGCAATTTTTTTGCTTAAAATCAAAACGTACGAGTTCATGATAAGAGTGGCTGGATTTTTTTAATTTTTTTTTATAGGACATATCTTAGTTTCTTGGAGGTTTAATTTAGAAGACCATGGAAATGAATCATTCATTATTTGAAATATCACATGGAAATGAGGATATTCTATGAAATTTTCTAGCTAGCATTGTTTTGACAAGAGTGGAAAACTCTTAAAAGACACCATCAAGAAGAATGGTTTCATTTTTGTCTTGCTTTTGAGAGACATCCACCATTAACTACATAAGCAAGTGTTATATGTAACATTTTAATATCAATTTCAAATAAATAATATACTTCCCTCCTCAAATGAAGGGGTTTGGGGTTTGAATTAATTCTATAATGGGTTAGCTAATTAAATTAGGTTAAGAATATTTAACTATAATCAATTTCTTTCTCTCAAGCGGGGGATCCTTAAGAGACAACTAATTAATGTGCTAATTAGTTTAATGTGATGTGAAAAAGATATCATTAACCTAACAAAAAATCACAATTGATTCGAGTCAGTAACATATACTTTATTTGTTTCACTCTATATATCATTTTTCTATGAACACAAACTTTTTTTTTTTTTTGCTTTTTCCAATACCGTACCCTTTATTCATATGGTGATGAATATAAGTGATGGAACCTACAAACCAATTATATAAAACATTAAAGGTATTATTGTAAAGTGTGTGATTATTTGTATTTTACTTTTAGATAGTGACAACCAATTTAAAAAAAGTGTGATACATAAATAAATAGGAAGGAATATATATAAAATATTTAATGAATTATATATATATATATATATATATATATATATATATATATATATATATATATATATATATAAAGGCATAGCACCTTTTTGATGCTATCCATTTTGAAATATAAAAAATATCACCGCATAAATATAAATTTATTGTGTTACGTGTAAAAGTGTAAAACTAATCACCACACGTTTACCTAATCAATAAGTAGTAATTACTTAAGCAATTAAATATTACTTGTTTCAAAAACCACTCATCTGCAATAATCACTTAAGCAGCTACTCATTACCCACTACCCACTAATCCCTAGATTTAATATTTTTGCATTTCTTAAATCAATGAATAATTTTAAATTTTTTCGTAATAAATAATTAATATCTCAATATACGTGTATAATGCATATTGATATGTTAAATTGTTTAATCTAATAGAAAAATAAATCTACACGTATTGATAGAAAACAAGTATTTCATAGTTATTTAATTTATCTTTTGAATAGGTCGAAGTTGCGTGATTTATAGATGTTTTCACCAATTACGTATTACCCAAGGCTTTTTTTTTCTATGCTGCTACAGTAAAAAAACGTGCCTTTTATTGTCTCTTTCTAACTTTTATTTTATTTTCATATGGTTTAACAGACTTGTGAATAAAATAAATACTTATTTAATTTATATAATTATAACAGGAAAAACACGTTTTTGATTAAGACAATATTAGTTGGACTTGTTCAAGAACTCACTTACATATGAAATCGTCAGCAATGATGCCTAAATCCGACAACATTTTAATTTTTGGTCCAAATTTACGTCAGGACGATGAACGAGCCTAATATGTTATCTTTAAGTTCATCCAAATAAAAAAAATATCACATTTAAATTTTTTTTTGTATTTAAAAAAAAATATAATTGATGTGTCATCTTATAGTCGAACAAATTTAAAGATAACATCTTAAACACAATAGGAGGTTTTTCAAAATCAAAAGTCCAAAATGTCCTTTTAAGAAACCATAATCTATACTATTAATAAAACTAAAACAATTTTTTTTATTATCTCTTTTGAAATGTCAAAAATATCATCGCATAAATATAGGTTTATTGTGTTATTAGTAACAATTTCTTGTTTCAAAAACCATTTATCTACGGTAACCATCTAAGCAGTTACACATTACCCATTTAAAAAATATACTTATTTGCAATAACCGCCTAAACAGTTATACAATGTCTACTAATTCACATCTATCTATACATATTCTCTTATGCTCTTTCTTCTTAAGTTGTTTAATCCCATAAGAGAGAACATCAACACACGCCAATGCGCATGTTGAGACGCTAGTAATAATAATGGGTTAGAACCTGTTGGCTTGTTATCCTTAATTTATAAATGAAAATTCATTTTAATAGTGCTTGGTAGAAAAGAAAATTTAAAATAAAAATGACAAAAAAACTGAATGGAATTCATTTTAATCTTGTTTAGTTGGAGAAATCATTGATGTTTTCTTTTTGAGTTCAACCATGCTGACATGACAATAATTATCGAATAGAGTATTAATCTATTAATTACTGGAGAGTTGCATAACTTTTTTCTCATGTATGTAAATCATATTTTTTTGTTAATCTTTTTTGTTGAAACGATGTTATATACAAGTACAATCATTAATTTGATCACAATATAAACTTCAAAATAAATAAATAATTCACATACAAGTGGGAGTTAAACTAAGGAAAAATTAGAGAGAAAAACAATAAGATTTCATTTTACAAATTTATCATCATTTAGTCCATTAATATGACAATATACAAATTTATCATCAACGTAGCTTTTACATTTCTATCCTAAAATTTTTTAGTTCTCTCACTTTTCTATTCAATAAAACACACTCAAAACCACGCCCTTTGAAGTGCCCACTCAAATGGCATGCATTTTATTATAGTCTTGCTGTTTGATTAGTTTAAATATTGACAGCATGTGTTTGGGGTGTGCTCATACCTCTTGAATATGGATGGTAATGGATGCGGGGATTGTAGTTTTCATTTAGTTTGCATCCATATTTATTGGTGAAAAAGATCACTCATGCCGTCAATCGTTGTGAATTCATAAGACACTCAATCGCATCCACTTGCATATATATTTTTAACTTATTGAAAGTATAATTGATATTTCACAGGGTGGATGGATATGCAAGTGGGTGAGACAATGGATCCACAACTCACCCACTCTTAATTCGAATAGTGATTTTTGCATCTGCATCCATTATCACCCATGATCAATCAAAAACCATCCCAACTGAATCGAGTGAATATGATTTTTCAAATGATCAATTGGTTATTGTCATCCCTTTGATCTTGAAAAGTAAGTTCATATAAGTTTGAAAAGTTTCAAAATTAGATTTGCTTAATCAAGTAGAAGCAAGATTACTCAATTAATTGGAGTCTATCGTTCAAGAAAAAAAAAAGTAAAAAAAAGAAAAAAAGATTACGCACCTTTGTTAAACATCATTATGCTTAATTGACCACTAATTGGATAAAGATTACTAGGATTTTTGTGTGCTTATCACTTGACCAGTCAAATTCATTATCACTTACAAGAATTACAATAGTGAAAAAAATTGCTTTGAATGATTTACAATCTTTCAAATTTCTTATCAAATTCTTAGTACAGTACAGTTGATCATATCATAAAATTGCTAAAATAAATTAAACGTGCCTTTAAAGAAATCTAAAATAAATTAAACGTGCCTTTATGAGTCGATTGAGTAGTTGAGATGCGAAAAGTTTGTAAATTTAAGCTCAAATTAAGCCAAATTTAGGCTATATTATTTTAATTATATTTTTGGATCATATTAGATTTTGTCATTTTATCACATATGTCATGCCATATATACAATATACTGTTTTATAACGAGATCGATAAAGATAAATAAAAAATAGAGAAACAATAATCAAAATAATCACAAAAAAGTACAAGATTTATGTGATTCGACTAACTGGTTAGGTTTACATTTATGGAAAATGGGAGAAAAATTCACTATCAAAGATGAAAAATATAAAAATTGGTTGTGAAGTCTATGCTTTCAAACCCTAACTAACACATTTATGTATAGGCTATAAAACTGATTTAAAAAAATTTCACCTCAAGACCGGGCAAAGCCCCCAAACCCCCAAAACAGATTTGTTCACTTGCTATGTGATGGGTCGACCACTTTGTGAACTAAATCTCGAACCGAAATTTAAGACATCTCAACAAATACTTTAAGAGTCTATCAAGTGGTTGAGATTTGAAAATTTGTAAATTTTTTGATGCGGTAAGACATAATATAATTTACATGATAAATAAAGTTTTTTTTATTATTTTTTTTAAAGCAAAAAGTTTGTCATTCATAAGCAATAAATTAAGTTTTCTTGAATGGCAGACCTAAGATAAAGTTTATTCTCTTGGTTCAATTCGTTCTTGCCACTCGATGAGGGTTAAACGATTAATTTAGTTTAGTAAAAATTAGAGTTGGAGTCAAGATGATGAGCCTTTGTTGTCCAGGCATTTGATGTTTAACATATATTAGATATAGGGTAGCAACCTATATGTAATTGATGCCTTTTGATTTGATGAGAAATTGTAATTCAAAATAAACTGACTTTTAAAGAACCAAATTATTTCCATTATCTCTTGATAGATAATGGATATGTGTCATTTTCAACTATTACGTCTCATCTAAGGCATACATTTTCTATGGCTACACTCCAAATAAGAAACACGTGCTTAAATTGATATTGCTTACGAGATATTTGAAGTTCAGCTCGTGAAAGCTCAGCTTGGCTCGGTAAGTTTTTCAGTACCTTGTCGACTTCTAAATCCTCTTATTTTCATAAGAAAAAAAAAAAAAAACCCCCTCCAAATAATAAAAGTTACATATACTCTTCCATTTTGTTTCTGTTTTTTAATCTTCCGTCCTCAATGTAAACAAATTTGGGCATATTAATTTGGGTAGAAAACCTACAAACAATAAACACTATGTCTTTAACAGTTAATTAGCGATATTTAAAACTAGTTTAAAATCAATGTTAATTTGAAGTTTATTTTTAAAAATTTGTTAAAAAATTAATCAAATTGAATAAAATCTTATTAAATTTTATTAAATAACAAATAAATATCAATTAATTAGTGGTTTGATTTGATTTCATTAAGATTTTAAAAAATTTTAAAAAATAAACTTTAACTTAAAATTGATTTTAAACTGGACCAAAAATATTACATAATCACATAAATTAATGGGTAAAAATTGAGATAAATATTTTTTCTTTGTAATTTTTATGACAGATGAGTTGAGTTGATATTGTTCGGTTTTTCATTAATTAACCACTAAGTCAAGTCTTTCTATTGTTACACTCCAGATAAGTAACACGTGCTTAATTGATGCATGATGTTTGAAGTTCAGTTCTTGACCAAGTCAGTAAGCCTTCCAAATTTTTGTTATCATATAGCCAGCTAGCTGTTGTGTTGAAACATACCGTTGTTATATGTTTATTTATTTTTTTTGATAAATTATATTGTACTACCTTTAAGTTTGTTAAAATAATATTAACATACAAATCCTTTTTAAAACCTACGATTCACTTCAAAACATAAATTTCAACCATCGAACAGCCTCAAAATGGATTTATTAAAAGAATCAAAATTTTAATTGTATATTATTTTTCATGATGTCCAAAGTATTCTAAGTGTTAAAATATCTTCAAATGATTATGATAAGTTTAATAATTCTATTTATCGCAAAATTGTTTATATCAGAAATTTTTAGATTATTTGAATTAGTATTTTTCTAAAGAAAATAAAATATGTAGTATCATTTTAATTTTTAAAGTAGAAAAATTTGTCTTTGATTTTTATTTTATGATGAGTTTTGATATTCATTTATTTGAGATGCTAGGCTACTTAATTTTATAAAAAAACATATTAACAATTTTTTTTATGATGATCTTTGACTTTATTGGTAAATTTTTTAAAATTGGTTAGTATCACATAGACCTATAAAACGGTGTTTTCATTGGCATCTTTTACCCTTTATACTACTATTCCTACTAGAACAAGCAACTATAAAATAAAAAAAACAATTTTTCTCAAACTAATTAGAAGTCTTCTTTGTGGGAAATTGAGCCAAAATCCTAACAAATCTCTACCTTGCTCAAATTCTTCACGCCATCATCAAATTTGACTTTTTTCTTTGGTTGGTGCGATCATTCATTTTGGTCTTCTCATCTCATCCGTTTGTTCTTCGAAGCAATCATCCTCTCATTTAATACGTACAAGCTCTCTTCGTTCATGGTATCTGTCGTCACTACCTTTGAATCATTAAGAACTTGCATCTCATCATCCTCATTAGCCTTTCCATTATCATTCTCCTTCGTTCTACTTAATTTCTCCAAGTTCTTCATCGTGACCTTGCTTTGCAATTGTGTGTGTTCCTTCTCCTTATTTTAGATGCACTCCTTATTTGAAAAATGTAGAGACTTGGATCTTGATCTTTCCTCCACCTTCTTTGAACTACTCCACTTGCTTACTTTGTTTAGCTCTTCTCTTGATATAATCATGAACAATTCTTCAATCTTGAACAAACTTGGTCTCTTCAACTTATCTCTCTCTGGAGGTATCGCGTAAACCTCCCTATCCATCAAAACTTCCTTGCCCACCATTAGCATCGTGACTATGTCATCTCCTTCCCGTTGCAAGTATTTCATCTCTGTCGACATACTAGTAAACAAATTAGTGATAATGGAATTGAAAAGGCTAATATTCATCATACCTTCTTCCATATTCAATTCATCAAATATGTCAATATTAATCATGCATACTTCTTGTATTTTTTCCATTGGAACCACAACTCTGATACCATTTGTTGGGATTTTACCTCTAAAATCCACGTACTCAATTTTTAGGTTAAAAAACACAACCACAAAAATTAAGTAGGCAAAACAAACAAAGAGTAAGAACACCAATAATTAAAGTGGTTCGACAACCTCTTTGCCTTCATTCACCAACAACTCCACTATTTTATTAATCTTCAACTATAACTTTAGGAAGAGCAAAATTATCAAATTCTCACCCCAAAGTCACAATACAACGAAAGCTCTTAACCTAGCTTTAGTTGTAAGTGTCATCTCTACTTGACAACCCAAAACCTTAATACACTCAATGCTCTCATCCTAACTCTAGTAGTAAACCCTTCTAGTTTACAATGTATATGCAATTATGAGTATGCCTCAAACTTTCTACGGGACCCTCTTTATGGAATTATTATTATTATTATTTCTATTTTTCAAATAAGCTGCTTTATGCTATATGGTTATTAATGTGAACTTGTTAATTTCATGTGGATGATTCAATGTAAATGGCTATTAAGAGAGGAACAAAAGTCTTAATTAAGGGTTAGGGTTCTATAAATGCAGCAATGTTTAATTGTTGTGTTTCTAACTTCTTTTCTTTTGTGTCTACCAGGTTTGATCTGCAAGAGCAATCTCACAATGTCAAAGTGAATGTTCCACTAATATCACTGTAATTGAAAGTTCATTGTCAAAAGACCAAAACTAAACTTACTTGAAACAGAGAGTGATGTTATTCATGTATGCATGGATCAAAGCAGAAAGACATGGAGTGAGAGATTTTTATTCATAACAAACATATATCCATGATTTTTGAAAAACACCGTTTTATACGTCTTCTCATTAATCAAGGCTCTGAGATGTTGGTTTTGTTGTGTCCATAAAATGTATGTTAGCTCTGTCCTTACAACGCATCATTTTTGCACTTTTTCAATATAAAGCAGACATTTTAGCACAATGAACCTGTTAACGATGAAATTTTGGATAAAGACTTTTGCAATCGGAGCTATTGCGAGAAAGTTCTTGGCTCTCGGTACAGTGTAAAAGGTTGTTAGATTTTGTGATTTTAAGGATTCTATCCTAATTAAAACAAAGTAAAGGGTTGAAATCTAAAGGAAATGGAATTGCAAGTACAAGAAAGTAAAGAAATGTAAATGCATTGCAGGAATTTAAAGCAATTGAAAGACGTTGCAGAAAAATTAAAGGTAAAAAAATAAAGAAAAGAAAAAGGTCATTAAAGGTGTCAGATTGATCATAGGCCCTTACATATGGTTGTTTTTTTTTTTACTATTTATATAATATGAGATCTTTTGACATTGCTCCATCTCTTCCATGCATCCTGCTTTTACTATAGAATTGTCACTTAGATTCACGTTCAAACTCATAATATAAACAACAATAGTTTTATAACGTTTTAGGATCCATAGGATTCTAACCTAAGCTGGATCTTAATGTTTTTAACATCACGATTTAAAATCCCTAGGATTTTAATCCGGTCTAGATATTGACGTTCTTAACATCACCATTTAAAATCTATAAAATTCTAATATGAGTTGGATCTTAACACTCTAACAACATTGTAAAATGCATAACATCAAAATCATTACTCAAAATCCAATAAATCTTATTTCTTAAGATCCTTACTTGAGCTAGTAAAATTTAAACGTTCATAAAACTAAAAGAAGTTAAAGGAAGGGAACATGAAAAATTCTTAGTTAGACATCTAACGCATGAATTGTCGACTACACCATTCATATTAACTTAGTCAGGGTCTAATTAAGAATTACTCTAATTTAATCAACTGTTCTAGTTGAGGACTTGTTTGTGGTGGGGTTTGATTTATCTTTAAGGGCTATATTAGTCTTTTAAAGCACTTTTTTATTATTTAATCAATTAATATAAAAATTAGAAAATGAAAAGAGAATGAATGTTAATTAAGGGAGGTGCAAGGCGTTAATTAGTCAATTAGACCTTCAAGCTCGCGCGGGCCTTATTCTCAAATGGGCCAACTCATTGCCTTTTTGGTTTGCAACATCTAGGCCAATTAGTGAGCACAATTCGGTCATGGGCTTGGGTTGAACCCAGATGCATATGATGAATATGGATTGTTTGACAAGCTTAAAATAAAATTATTATTTTTTATGTAGTGATGAATATTATTTTTTTTTCATTTTAAATGGGTAATGTGATGTAACGTGGATGGTTATGAAATAGTATTGCGTGTTTATATTGTGATTAAATCAATATATAATTATACCTGTTTAATTTCATTAATTTCAATAAAAAAGAAATTATTTATTTAATTTTTTATTGTTGTAATTTTTTTATTAGGTTAAAAATAACTATTCTATATGCATTAGAGTTTTGGGGATTTCAAGAGATGCATTCTTATTCACTTCATTCTTAGGGAAAAATGATATAACTAGAATAGTTACAAGGTATGAATAAAAAGAAAGTAAAACAAGGGAATTAAAACTAGTATTACTTTGGGATTAGATGAAAATTAATTAGTAAATTGGTAATCCCATCTCTTTTCTCTTTTATTTTTCATTCTTGAATATTTTCAATTTTAGAAAATTATAATTTGTATTTGTAATAGAAAAACATCAATCTCTTAAAGTTTTTTCTTTTATTTTATTTTTTTTTCTCATTTTTCTCTCTTACTAAACATATATTTAATGGTAAATTATTATATAATTGATGGTAACACTATTTATTATCAAATGTGATAATTAATTTTTAAAATAATTATTTTATTAACATATGTGACGATTTTTATAATACTTTATTTTAAGACACTTCCCATGTTATAATGGGGTCTTGAACTTTGAGTTCCAAATGTAGGTAACTTTGTAGCTTGGAAACAACAAATGAGATCTTTCTTTCTCTAGGTTGGACCTTGAATTTTGTTTGTAACATTTTGGATCAACAATTTTTTTATTATTTTTTAATAAAGGATGGCGGCACCTCCGACACTATATTAAAAGAAGGCCTCACTTATGGTTGAGGAATACCTTAAACACTTGAAAATCAAAGAAAACAACACAACCAAACAAAAACCCAAAAAACCATATATACAAACGTTACAATCGAACATGCGGCAATCCTGCCTTATCCAACCTAAGCATGCCTTTCAACTCGCGTGGCAAAGAGATAAAATCAAAACAAGTGCTATTATAACCTTCCTCGCCCCTACAAGCGAGGAAATCCGCCACATTGTTTCCTTCGCGAAACTGATGGTTAATGTTGAAATGCACGTTTCTTAACAAGATCAACAACTCATCCTAATAATCCCATAAATACCACACCGTGCACTTTCGGCTACTCAACCAGGTCACAATTAATTTGGAGTCGCTCTCAATATTTATCTGATTAAAACCCATTTCTTTACACAAAGTTATACCAGCTAGTAATGCTGCTACACGAACCACGTTTGCAGGTGACCAGGCTCAATGGTGGCTTCGTATTGGTAACTCTGTAATAAAAAATATTCAATTTAACATGATCCACTTGTTGATTAAAAGCCTAACCAACGTGATGTCTTATTAATGTCCTAAGCAGGGCAGAACACTACGTTGTCATCCATCTTTTTCCTCTTCTTTGGTAGATCTTCTGTCAATTATTGGGGTCCAACCTTGTTGGCACCTGGAACACTGAATTGCAAAATTTTAAGAGTCGTCATCTTTGAATATTTTGAATTTAAGAGAGGAAGTGAGACAATACAAAGAGGAGAATTGTATTGAATGATGTGATTTACTTACAAGAGAGCTATCCTATTTATACAAGCCAATATGAGAGGCAAAACTATACACAACCAATGTGGGATATAATACATTAACATCCCCCCTCAAACTCAAAGTGGTAAGTGGAAGGTGAACTTGAGTTTGGAAACCAGAGAGTGAAAGCGTTCGGGTTGATGAGCCTTAGTGAAAATGTCAGCTGTCTGATCGGCTGAACTGACGGATTGTAGACGAACCGTATTCTAGAGAATGTGATCACGGATGAAGTGACAATTATTCTCGATGTGTTTTGTACGCTCGTGGAAGACTTCATTGTGAGCGATCTGAATAGTACTCCTGTTGTCACAGTGTAGGATAGTGGCAGCAGGAGAAGAGATATCCATG
>CM043697.1:109051977-109104477 GCA_023935145.1 Bretschneidera sinensis
AAAATCGTTGAAAACAACAAAAACAAAAAGCAAACTCTTTTTTTTTTTAGAAACAAATTTAAAACACAACCTAAATCCCCTCCCCCATACTTAAAACTTACATTGTCCCCAATGTAAGGTGAAATGCAAAGAAAAGGCAAAAATAACCAAAATATAAATGCGAAAATAAGGAGAAAAAAAAAATCGAACTCCCCTTTGGGTTGCCTCCCAAGTAGCGCCTTTGTTTATTGTCGTCGGCTTGACTCAATGCTTCTTTCTACAATCAGTATAAATCGGATCCTCAAGGTCTAATTTTTCCACATGCTCTACTTGGAAACCTTCATAGAAAGGCTTAAGTCTATGGCCATTCACCTTGAACACTTTAAAAGATGCTAAACTTTGAATTTTAACTGCACCATGAGGAAAAACATTAGTAACAACAAAAGGTCCAATCCAAAGAGAATGCAACTTACCCGTAAACAAACAGAGCCATGAATGGTATAGAAGGACTTTTTGACCAACTTTAAACTCATTCCTAAAGATCATCTTGTCATGAAAAGCCTTTGTCGTTTCCTTGTAAATCCTTGCACTCTCATAGGCATCATTGCAAATTTCCTTTAACTCTTGTAGTTGCAACTTCCTGTGTTCTCTTCATCTATCTTCATGTTGAAACTCTTGATAGCCCAATAAGCCTTGTGTTCTTTCTCAAGATGCTTACTAATGGCAACTTCCAAGCCATCGTTTCCATCAAGTTTAAAAACTTTCAGTGCTAAAGAATCAATCACATCAAGAACTTGTTTGTAGTAGCCTTCAACATTACATTTGATCCATTAAGAACTTGCAGCTCTCCATTGCCCGCAGGCCATGTGTATCCCATCTTATCAAGCTCCTCCAAAGAGATGCTATTTGTAGTGAGAGTGGAAACAAAGTTTATCTTCTCAGATGTCTTTACGCTTCTATCATGGAGCTTTAACCTTAGACCTCGTTCACCATCAATTGTTTTGTATTCCCCACATGTGGTAGCAAATTTGATATGTGTAGGTTCTTTCATACAATCAAAGTACTTCTTCTTATTGAATATATGAATGGAGGACGCTGAATCAAGTAGCACCATATTAATCTTATTAACTTTTTCTTCAATATACTCAATAGCTAGCACATCTTCATCCCTTCTTTCAGCAATATTAGCACTTTCACTACTCTTTCCACCATCATTCTTTTTCCCACTCATCATTCTCAACTATTTTAAATCGTTCTTCATGGACTTATAATAATATTATATGTGTCATATTTATCCACAATAGAAATACTCTTTCTTATTGTCATCTCTAGGCCTTGATTTGGATCTCCACCTTGAGCCATTGTTCACTCTCCATTGGCTCCTCCCTCGATTAGAACTTTCTACAGCAAGTGCTTGACTACCACTAGATAAACTCTCATTTCCCATCAACCTTTCATTCTCACACAGAAGTGCAGTCACGTCATCTAAGCTCAATGTCGACTTACCCACAAATAATGTGTGCACCAATGGTTTATAAGATTTCGGTAAAGATGATAACAATAGCATTGAATTCTCCTCATCCATCAATATTTCTTCTGCATTCAACAATTCAGACACTAACTTGTTAAATTCATTCAAGTGATCATGAAGACTTGTACCTTCTTCCATCTTTAGAGAATATATGTCCATCTTGAGACACAATCTATTGGTCAAAGACTTTGACGTATAGATGCTATCGAGTTTATCTCTGCAAACCCTTGGGTGTAGTTTCCTTTAACACAGTATACTTGATCTCAAGAGCAAGAGCCAACCTGATTGTACTTACAATCTTTCTCTGAATCGATTACCACTTTCTATCAATCACATCTTTTGGTTATTCTTCCTCTAAATCCTGATCAATATCTTGTTGCACTAGAATATCTTGAATTGTACTATAACACAGAGTAAAATTATTTTTTCCATTAAATAAAGGAATCTCAAATTTAGGTATACCTATCGACATGGTGGTGCAGATGCAAAAAATAACAGTAGGAAATTTCTTCAAAGAGATAACCAGGCTTTGATGTCATTTGTTGGGATTTCACCCCTAAAATCCACTTACTCAAATTTTAGGCAATAAACAAACAAATATCAAGCAAAAAATTATTTAATCTAGTTCGGCAACCTCATTGCCTACACCAAACTCACAATTTTATTAATCCTTAATAACAACTCTAAGAAAAACAAAATTATTACCCTCACAATCCTATAACCCAAAATCTTCAATACATTCAAAGTTCTCTACCTAGCTCTAGTTATAATATTTGAATTATAAGTATCCCAAACCTTCTATGTGGAGGATATTTTCCTAATACTATTAGGAAAAGAAAAACAATAACATAATAAACTAATACTACTACTCCTACTAGAATAAGCAACTATAAAATAGGAAATCACTTTCCCAAACCAATTAGAAGTCCTTATTGTGGGGAATTGAGCCTAAAAACCTAACAACAATTTTAGGGAGAGTAAAGTTGCTAAACTCTCACTACCTCACAACCCAAAAGTCTCAATACAAAAGGTAGCTCTCAACCTAGCTCTAGTTGTAAGTGCTATCTCTACTTAACAACCTAAAACTCCAATATACCTAAAGTTCTTATCCTAACTTTAGTAGTAAACCCATCTAATTTATAATGTATATTAGAATTATGAGTATATCTCAGACCTTCTCTAAAACCCTCTTTTAATAGAAAATGTTTTCTTAATACTAATAGGAAAAGAACAACAACATAGAGGACTACTACTTCTCTTACTAAAACAAGTAACTATCCAATAAGAAACTATTACTACTTCTACTAGAATAATCAACTATAAAATAGGAAATCACTTTTCCTAAACCAATTAGAAGTCATTCTAGTGAAGAATTAAGCCAAAATCCTAACTGTTAGGATATTTTGTATCCTAAAGTAGTTTAATTTTGATGTAGATAAAACCTGTGTAAATTATTAACAAGTTAATCTAGTGTGCAGGTCAATTAAAGTGCTTATTTTAAAAGCAAGCAAGCAACCAAACAACAACCAGTTGAAGATTGCAAGAACCAGTCTAAGAGAAGATCAATAGTAGTGATATGGTAGCACCGGAGTGGACTAGCAAACTAGAGACGCATGGATTTAATGGATGGATAAATAACCTTATTGAAGTTTATAAATAAGAGATTCTGTGTGGCAAAACAACTGCAATGCTGTAATTTCTTATTTGTGAGTTGGTGGGGTCCACAGGCACATATAGGAACTCAAAGTGATTGATCTAACAGACCAGAGAAAGCTAGATCAGAATAGGTCCAACCAGTGTTGAAGAAGACCAGTGGATAAGAATTAGTGTTGTAGCATTGAAGAAACGATTGGTGAAGAGGAGATCCTACCAACTAAAAAGTACCTATCAACCGACGGAGTGCTATTCGGCTGATCGGTCGACCAATGATGTCCAAGCATATAAACCAGCTCAGATCTGCAGTGAATTGGTTAGCAAGGAGGATACCAATCGAACGGTCGATCGATCAGAAAGGTACCAGTCGATCGGTCAGCTGATCGGCAGAAGTCAGGCAATCGACCACTGTTGAGCAATTATCTACCTAAATAAATAAGCAAATAACCGAACTCGTTTTACTTGCAAGTGCACAAGGTCAACAGTGTAGTATAGTATGCGAAAGCAAGGTCATCTCCACAGGGAATGGTAAAGTTCGGTTTTAGAATTAGTTTCTTTAAAGTAAAAAGAAATAAATAACTATTGAATGTGAGTGATAATAATAAAGACATAGGGCTTTGATATCCACTACTAGTTATACTTTCCCAATTGTATAATGTATCAGTGCACTAGCTTTATCATGTATACCTACTGGTTGCCAACCTAAGGGTATGGTATCTACTCCTTAAGCTATTGATCTCCCTAAGCAACGAGTTAGGCATGGTATCTACTCTAACTCTTTTCTTCCTTAAGGGATTCAGCATGGTAACTGCTTGAGTTGTTCCTTAAGAAAGCATAAGTACTATGGAAATTGACAACCACATGAGACCTAGGGTATAGTATCTACTCTCGGTTTCCCATGTTAATTAACCCGAGTATTCGGATAAGATATCCCATGTTACTAATGTTAGACCCAGACTCGGTAATCCAAATTGATCTAACTAACAGGTCCATACCACATGCATACGCTGGCCATACACATATATATGAGGAATTTAAATAAGCACAGGCATTAATAAAGTTAAGCAACATAATAAAGGCTATTGGCAAAGATTTATCAATGAATAAATATATGAGAAAGCATAACTAGGGCTTCAATCGAGCCCTATAAGAAAGTTAGTTACACATGCTGTCTAAAATAAACATCATATATAAACTAAGCATGAAATATAAAACCCGAAGAATACTAGGGAGACGGGTTGTCAATCCTCTCCAAAGCCTAAAACTCCGAGCTTAAGCAAAAGATAAAAGTGATCTCTAAAAGGTAGTTTGTTGTGTGTGCTTTACAGGCGTATTTATAAGGCTTGAGAAGTCCTAGAAGGTTCATGAGTTCCTAAACTTTCCTAAATTACAAAACTCATTTTTTTCCAAAATAAGGTTTCGCAGTTTACTATTCACGCCCGTACATGTGCGCTTGATCGTAGGCATCTTGCGCTCGATCGTAGGGTGCACTTGATCCTTTTTGTGTGCGCACGATCGCAATGTGCCCTCGATCGCATTGCATGGTGCGATCGATCGCAGCTTGACCAGAGACTGCTCCAGGATTTCCAGGCTTCTTCCTTTAAGTGCCAAAACTGCTTCTTTTCTTCCAAGACCTATAAAACACATGTGAAACACACAAATGAAGTAAAATGAACTAAATTAACATAACTAAGTGTTGGGCGATTATATACCTAAATAATTAAGCAGATAATCGTACTAGTTTTACTTGCAAGTGCACAAGGTCAACAGTGTAGTGTAGTGTAGTGTACGAAAGCAAGGTCATCTCTACAAGGATTGGTAAAGTTTAATTTTTAGAATTAGTTTCTTTAAAGTAACAAGAAATAAAATAACTGTTGAATGTGAGTGATAATAATAAAGATATAGGGCTTTGATATCCACCACTAGTCATACTTTCCCAATTGTATAATGTATCAGTGCACTAGCCTTATCATGTATACCTACTGGTTGCCAACCTAAGGGCATGGTATCTACTCCTTAAGCTATTGATCTCCCAAAGCAATGAGTTAGGTATGGTATCTACTCTAACTCTTTTCTTCCTTAAGGGATTCTGCATGGTATCTGCTTGAGTTGTTCCTTAAGAAAGCATAAGTACTATGGAAATCGACAACCACATGAGACCTAGGGCATGGTATCTACTCCCAGTTTCCCATGTTGATTAACCCAGGTGTCCGGATAAGATATCCCTCGTTACTAGTGTTAGACCCAGGACTCGGTCATCCAAATTGATCTAACTAATAGGTCCATACCACATGCATACGCTTGCCATACACATACATATGAGGAATTTAAATAAGCATAGGCATTAATCAAGTTAAGCAACATAATAAAGGCTATTGGCAAAGATTTATCAATGAATAAATATATGAGAAAATATAACTAGGGCTTCAATCGAGCCTTATAAGAAAGTTAGTTACACATGCTGTCTAAAAATATCATATATAAACTAAACATAAAGGAAAGAATAAACCCGAGAGAAGAGGCGTCAATTCTCTCCCAAAGCTTACAACTCCAAGTAAAAGCTAAGAGAAGTGTTCTCTAAGTTGTGATGAATTGTGTGTGTTTTACAGGTGTATTTATAGGTCTTTGAGAAGTCCTAAGAGGCCCATGAGTTCCTAAAACTTTCCTAAAAACAAAACTCTTTTATTTCCAAAATAGGGTTATGTAGTTACTGTTCACGCCCGTACATGTACGCTCGATCGCATGTGTCTTGCGCTCGATCCTTCTTGTGCGCACACGATCGCATTACATGGTGCGATCGATCGCAGATTGATCAGAGACTGCTCCAGGATTTCCAGGCTTCTTCCTTTAAGTGCCAAAACTGCTTTTTTTCTTCCAAAACCTATAAAACACATGTGAAATACATAAATGAAGTAAAACGAACTAAATTAATGTAACTAAGGACCTAATAAATGTAAATAAGGGGGCTTAAATATGAATATTTAAGCACCTATCACACCCCCAAACTTAGATATTGCTAGTCCCTTAGCAATACAAAATTAAGAACTAAAACGAAAAAAACAGATAAATCAAATGTTCATGGTGTCCAACAAAAGTTTAGATCTTACAAAACTATGATGCGCATTCATGAGCAAGCTTAACAAGTATGAACATATTTTTGCAATGTATAAGAGTTTTGAACGTAAATAATTTTCATGAGGTATTTTAAGACATCACAAGTTTAACTTTAGTGTGTCGTGACTAGCACATAAAAGATTGGGTTTCCAAGAAGTTTAAATGTGTACTGTTTCGATGACTCAAGATTCACCAAACTTCCTATTAGAGTCAACAAATATGGCATAGACTTTTATTTGTGAGATTTTTGCCAAGTTAGTGCCCTTAAGCTTTCTTGTTGACTCGTGTAATGAGTGTTTAGCCAATGACTCCCAAACCAGATGGTTTTAGGGCATTAGGTGTAAAGACACCCCTAAGGACTTACTAGCTCGAGTCAACAAAGCTACGAAACTAACTGGTTTTAATGCTTCCACTTAGAATTTTCCACCTTTTGACGCGACACTCAATGCTTACTGAGGCAAGAGGTCCAGTTACTCAGTGGAAAGTTCTTTTTATTGATCATTTAAGATTTTCCACCTTTTGACGTGACACTCAATGCTTACTGAGGCAAGAGGGCCAGTTACTCAGCAGAAAACAAGTTTTATTGATCATTAGGAGCATTTATTTCTTCTTTTGAGCACTAATCAATCTTTTCAATTTTTATATGCCAAAATGTTAATATAATGAGTCATCTAGTTCACAGTTAAGCAAAAGAAACATACACATCCAAATAACATGTCATACCTCACGCAGTTATGTGCTAGTGTGCTTGTGATAGTTTAGGTTAAACTTGCGAATCTTTAAATCTCTAAAAGGCAGTGATCTAGGTTCAAAACTTGATTATTGGCCTATATGTTCAAAGTGTTCAGCTAGCTGATGAAGTCGAATCATAAAGTTCTGTTTAGATCACAAAAAATTTATTGGACAGAATGAACATGCATTTATCTATGAAAATAGCAATAAAATAGAAAAAAGTGGGACATAGTAAGTGTGTGAATGTATCCCCATACCCCCAAACTTAAATTACACATTGTCCCCAATGTGTGAATAGCATGGAATGAGCTGACCTGGGAGATGGAGAACTGATGGCTGGCATGGCTTATAGCACGCCCCCAAACTTCAATTGGATGCACTCACGATGTCCTTGAAAAAGAAAGAGAAAAAAACATAAAATGGAAAACACATAATAATAAACAGATAGAAAAATAAACTACAAATAATAAAATTAAATAAACTAAGAAAAATGATATGCTTTGGGTTGTCTCCCATGAGTGCTAAGTTTAACGTCTTCAGCCAGACGTGGTATCCTCTCACTACTGATCATCAGGTGGTGCAGTCGAAGAGGTATCGGGTGTCGGAGGTAGGCGATCAAGAATGGCCTGCAGCATAGCCTCCTATCGTGCTAACCGTGCCTCCAAACTATCTATGGGCTGATGCACGAGTGTGGTAGCAGTAGAGACCTCACCTCGAAAGGAGGATAGCTCAGCTAGAAAGTGCTGGGACTCGGTGGGTCCCATGTCCGAATGGTCCTCCTCTCGTACTGGGCTAATGACTGGGGGCTCGATCTCCATACGATCCTCCTCAACTCGCTCAATTGCTGGAGCAGGTACTGGGGGTCCTCGTGGCATATGCAAGATGCTGTGTGTCTACTAAGCCTTCCCGAAGAAGAGATGCTCTCGCACTAGCCAGTCACTATGGGTCCCCTTAATCTCCTTCTTCTTGAGGATGGAAGAGAGTAGGAACGAGAAATGGAGGCCCCAAGCATTGGCCGTGGTGGTCTGACAGCCATGTACGTGATCCCAAAACTCGTGCAGCTGGCTCCAAATGACAACCGGGATGGAGTACCAGTGGCTTCTATGAAAGGCATATAAGGATTGGAGAAACTGGTCTCGCCGCTGTGTCTTGTGCCCCAATAGACATACATTACGCTGCAGGATCGTGTCGACAAGCCACAGTCATGAGGTAGCTTGGACTGGCTGGTCGCATTGTTATGCTTGTCGGCATACTGGCCAGCGCACATGTCTGTGATGATCTCAGCCAGGGCAAAGGACTCCGGCTGCTCCTCAATATCTGTGTCCTTAGGAAGGGACTCATCAGTGCAATGAAAAGCAACGGCGATATCGACACTAGTCACCTCGATGGGTGTGCCTCAGACTGAAGAGGTGAGGACTCATGGTCTGCTACAGTCAAATGATAGGTTTGCATAAAACTGGACTATGAGATGAGAGTAAGTAGTGGAACAAACCGGTTTAAACAACCACTTCAACCCTCGATGTCGGAATGCTTGGACGGCCCATTGAGTGGCGTCCATGTACCAGAATACATCGTCGATGGCGAAAGAGGTCTCGAATAAAAGCTCTCTTTGCTCTATGCTAGGCCGGGATGACGAGGCACTACTGCTGGATGCACCAGAAGTGGAAATAGATGGTCTAGACATGCTTTTCTGTAGTTTCTGCCTGATTTGCGATCGATCTTAAGGAGGTGCGCTCGATTGCACACTAGCTATGCACTCAATCGTAAATGCCATGCGCTCGATCTCATACGGTCAGGTTTTTCCTCGAATAGCTTGTGTGCACCAAAAGACCAAGCTATAATCTTAAGGATTTGAATGTGATCCCAACCTCCTGCAAACAGACAAGCACCCAATCATTCACAAGATACATCTATTTATACTTGAAAAGTAATTAAAACGTATTAAAAATTCGTGTGTGTGTATTGAAATAGGTACCTTGTGTATGGATGTAATGGGTAATGGGGAGGGTGTATGTGGCGGAAATGGCTGATGACGGTGGTGATAGTGGATGTCAGTGGTGATGGGGAGTGAAGATGGAGGTGATTGTGAAGTGGAGAGTGTGACTGAGAACGGTTGAGTGTGAGGGTGTGAGTGTGAGTCTTGTGCGAGAGGGAGTGAGTGAACAGTGAGATAGTGAGTGAGTGTGAATGAAAATTTACAGATTTATATCTAAACCTTCTGCCACGAGTGCGCTCGATCGCACACGGGTTACACTCGATCGCATTTGTGTGCTCGAGCATATGTAAGGACACACTCGATCGCACACTTGCGCTCGATCGCACTGAATGATGCGATCGATCGCAAACAGTGTGTCTGGGCAAAAATAAAAACTTACCTCAGCTGAAAATGATAATTTTGGAACAATACAACCTTACCATTTGTTAGTGGCCTCAGTACCACTAACCTCTGTAGAGATACTTGAGCGGTATGAATAATCGAAATTAATTTTTGCTCAAGCACTCTCGTGTTTCTGTGCTAGTTGGTTGGAGGGGGGCACTTAGAGCCCACCTCTTGTGGCTCTAATGCCTGTGTGTCAGCTGTATATTGAACCTCTTCAAGTGCCAAGTCTTCATCTCTTGGAGGAAATTGAATGTCGAGGTAAGGTTTGGCTTTGTATCCATTTATTGTAAAGAGCTGATTCCCTCTTGGGCCACAGACTTCTAATGCACCATGAGGGAAGACCTTGGTGATCATGTACGGACCGTACCATCTGGATTTGAGCTTGCCTGGGAACAGTCTTAATTGTGAGTCATATAGCAGCACCTTTTGTCCTACATGGAACTCCTTCCGTACTAGTTGTTTGTCATGATAAGCTTTTGTCCATTCCTTGTACAACTTTGTATTCTCATAGGCATCATATCTCAATTCTTCAAGCTCATTTAGATGCAGCTTTCTTTTCTCACACGCTTGCTTCATGTCGAAGTTGAACTGCTTTATGGCCCAATATGCCCGATGTTCTAATTCCATCGGTAGATGGCATGCTTTTCCAAAAACTAGACGGTAGGGAGACATGCCTATTGGGGTCTTATAGGCTGTCCTATATGCCCATAGAGCATCATTTAGGCGTAGAGACCAATCCTTCCTGTTAGGCTTCACAGTCTTTTCTAATATTCCCTTGATCTCTCGGTTACTAATCTCCACTTGGACACTGGTTTGAGGATGGTATGCAGTGCCAACTTTATGAGTGATCCCATACTTCCGGAGTAGTTCGGCAAAAGAACGATGATGAAAGTGATTGCCCCCATCACTGATGATTGCTCTTGGAGTTCCAAACCTAGTAAAAATGTTAGCCTGCAGAAACTTGATAACCACTTTGTGATCGTTAGTCCTTGAGGGGACAGCCTCGACCCATTTAGACACATAATCCATGCCCACAAGAATATATAAATAACCAAATGAGTTAGGAAATGGTCCCATGAAATCAATGCCCCATACATCAAAAAGTTCTACTATATGAATATTTTGTAAGGGCATTTGATTTTGGGAAGAGATGTTACTTGTCCGTTGGCATCTATCACACGAGCTGCAAAAGGAGAAAGCATCTTTAAACAGATTAGGCTAATAAAAACCAGATTGGATTACCTTAAGAGCTGTTCGTTTTGCCCCAAAATGTCCTCCACAAGCAAACTGGTGGCAGTGTTGTAATAAGCTCAAGTGCTCCTCTTCTGGGATACACCGTCTGATGATTTGATCGGGGCAAGCTTTGAAAAGATAAGAATCATCCCAATAGTAATGTCTTGACAGAGATATTAGCCGTTTCTTTTCTTGAGTGGTCATTCCTGGAGGAAAAACTTTAGCAGTTAGATAATTTACTATATCAGCGTACCATAGAAGTTTTACCTCTAGTGTGAATAGTTGTTCATCGGGGAAGTTCTCATTTAATGGTAACTCTTTATCATCACTCTCATAGGGAAATCTTGACAAATGATCCGCAACTACATTCTCACTACCTTTCATGTCTTTGATCTCTAAATCGAATTGTTGTAGTAGGAGTACCTATTTGATTAGCCTAGGCTTTGCATCTTTCTTAGAAAACAAATATCTCAAAACAGCATGGTCAGTGAATACAATAACTTTAGAACTAATAGGATATGATCTAAACTTCTCTAAAGCAAAAATAACAGCTAACAACTCTTTTTCAGTAGTAGAATAGTTAAGCTGGGCATCATTTAACATTCTAGAAGCATAGTAAATAGCATGAGGTACCTTATTGATCCTTTGACCTAAGACAGCTCCCAAAGTGAAATCACTGGCATCACACATTAATTCAAAAGGGAGATTCCAATCTGGTGCCATCATTATCGGGGCAGATGTGAGAACATTCGTTAATGTGTTGAAAGCTTGCACACAATTATTATTCCATTCAAACTTGGTATCCTTGGCTAACAATGCACAAAAAGGTCTCGAGATTTTGGAGAAGTCCTTGATGAATCTTCTATAGAAACCAGCATGTCCAAGGAAACTTCTAATGCCTTTGACTGTGAGAGGGGAAGGTAACTTTGAAATAATATCTATTTTAGCTTTGTCGACCTCAATACCTCTGTTTGAGATGGAATGACCCAGCACAATACCTTGTTGAACCATGAAGTGGCATTTCTCCCAATTTAGCACTAAATTACTCTCTTTACATCTCTTTAGGACATTTTCCAAATGATTTAGGCACTCATTGAAATTAGATCCAAAGACACTAAAATCGTCTATGAACACCTCAATATATTTATCTACCATATCAAAAAAAATGCTCATCATACATCTTTGAAAAGTGGCTGGTGCGTTGCATAAACCGAATGGCATTATTCTATAAGCAAATGTACTGAAAGGACATGTGAAGGTAGTCTTTTCTTGATCCTCAGGTGCTATGGCAATTTGATTGTATCCACTGTACCCATCCAAGAAACAATAGTAACTGTGACCGGCTAATCTCTCCAACATTTGGTCGATGAATGGTAAGGGGAAATGATATTTTCTGGTTTCCTTGTTTAGTTTCCAGTAATCGATATATACTCTCCAACCTGTCGTTTTTCTTGTAGGTATGAGTTCCTCATTTTCATTTTTCATTACTGTGATCCCACTCTTTTTAGGAACAACTTGGACCGGGCTCACCCATTTGCTATCTGATATAGGGTAGATGATGCCGACATCTAGTAGCTTCAATACCTCGGCCTTTACTACCTCCTTCATGTGTGGGTTAAGTCGTCTTTGAGCATCTCGAGTGGGCCTTGCTTCTTCTTCAAGGTAGATACTATGCATGTATTTTGCTGGACTTATCCCCTTGATGTCAGCAATGGTCCACCCAATGGCAGATTTATGTTCCCTAAGAACTTTTAATAACTTCTCTTCTTCTCCACTACTCAAGTTAGCAGCTACAATCACAGATAAAGTCTTCTTTTCTCCCAAATAGGCATATGTCAAATGTTCGGGTAGCTGCTTTAGTTCCAATGTTGGTGCCTGGACAATGTATGGAAGAAGAGTAGTATTAGTGGGTGTGAGAGATTCAAATGGAGGAGGATACTTACTGGAATATTTTGGAGAAGTCTCAAGGAAGTGCGCAGTTATGATGATGTCATCAGTAATATCTTCATAGTCTTGCTCCATATCCACCTCTGTGAAGCTGTGAGTGATAGTGATCTCCAATGGATCAATGTTTTGGACCTGAAAAGCTTGCTCAACAAAGTTTTGTATCATACATACATTAAAGCATTCCAAGTCATCTTGAGGAAGTTTCATTGCATCAAATATTTTAAACTCTATTTTCTCACCATTGATTTTCATACTCACTATACCCTTTTTCACACAAATCTTAGTGTCGGCAGTTCTCATGAAGGGTCTCCCTAATATGATGGGTAAGGGCATTGGCATAGAGCACTCTTCTATGTCTAATATGATGAAATTAGCAGGTAAGATGAACTCTCCAACTTTTACTAGGACATCCTCGAGAATACTCCTAGGTCTTTTAATACTTCTATCTGCCAATTGTAAGGTAATAGACGTTGGTTGTAACTCCCCAAAGCCTAGGGTCTCGAATACCGTGTAAGGTAGTAAGTTTACCCTCGCTCCTAAGTCTAGTAATGCTTTGTCAAATAGCTGATCATTTATTTTATAGGGAATAGTAAAACTACCCGGATCTTTCAGTTTGGGTGGGAGTTTTCTTAGTAATACAACACTTACTTCTTTAGTTAATGCTACAGTTTCATGTTCTTGAAATTTTCTTTTATGAGTGCAACAATCTTTTAGGAACTTAGCATAAGCGAGTATTTGATGAATTGCATCTAGTAATGGAATATTAATTTCAACTTTCCGCAAGGTTTCAAAAACATCAAGTAGTTTATTGTCTTTCTTTTGTTTTACTAACCTTTGCAGGAAGGGTAGTGCATTCACATTCTTCGTCTCACTTACCCTTGATGTTGATGGTGTCTCTTTGGATGCTACTGGAGATTCCTCGGATCCGATCACTTTGCCATTTCTCAAGGTTGTGACAGCCTTTAGTTGTTGATGCCCCTCAGAGTTAGGTAATGTTTGAGCTGGGAGCTCCCCTTGCTTTCTGCCACTGAGCTCTGCCACTGAGCTCTTTAGCTAGTTTTCCCATTTGTACCTCTAGTCTTTGAATTGCTTGCTCATGTGCCGCAGTGGTTTGTTTTTGCTGAGTCATGAATTGTTCTTGTGATGTCACCAGTCGTCTTACTAGACTTTCGAGGTCATTCTTCTTTGGTTCGAGAGTAGCATGAGCAGTGGGATGGGGGTTTCATTGCTGTCTTTGATTGTTCTGGTTGTTGCTCCACGAGAAATTTGTGTGGTTTCGCCATCCAAGGTTGTACGTGTTGGCATATGGGTTGTTCTTCGGTGGATAGTTTGGCTTGTTCCGGATCTGCAGATGAGTACAAAGGACACGTATCAGTATTATGGTCGTATTGAGAACAAATTGCACATACCTGGAGCGGGATGGATGGTAGGCTGGATGAGGTATTTTGAGTAGTCATGGCTTTTACAATCATATATAGTTTTCTCTCCATTGCTGCCATTTGAGGGGAAGATCCTCAATTCAAATTTACCTCGTAGACACCTTTACCTTTGGCTATATGTCTACCTCGAGAGGAGAATTGCTGGGTGTGCTCGCTGAGGGTTTCGAAGAGCTCCATTGCTTCTTCACTGCTTTTCTCCATCAGGACTCCTCCACAACCTGAATCAACAATACATTTGTTAGTGTCATTTAAACCTTCATAGAATGCTTATACTAGTTCATCTTGAGGCAGGTTGTGGTGTGGGCATTTCAGTAGCAGCTCGTTGAAGTGTCCTCATGCTTCGAAGAAGAGGTTCCCATCCTTTTGTTGGAAGGATTGGATCTCCTTCCTCATTTGTTTTGTCTTTTAGGCTAGAAAGAACTTCTTCAGGAACTTGCTTGCCAATTCCTCCAAAGTGTGGATGGAAACTGCAACCAAAGAATTATATCAAAGTTTAGCATTATCTTTTAAGGAAAAAGGGAACAGAATCAACCTTATTCCTTCTTGGTCTAGTCCTTGTATGTGCTAGAACTTGCAAAGATCGAAAAATTCTCGGAGGTGCAAGTGTGGATCTTCGTTAGGAGTGCCTCTAAAATGAGTCAAAGCATTCAAGATTTGTGGAGATATGTAATAATTTCCCGCCACCTCAGGTTGATATGCAATGCATGATGGTTGATCAATGTTCCGAGGGATGAATGAGTGCTTCATCGGTACTCGTGCAGGTGGTTACTAGTTCTCGAGCTGTTCCGCCATTTGTGTTTCATTCTCGACTTCTTCTTCGTTCTCCTCGAAGTTGTTCCTTAGCTTTTGTCAGATAGTCCGCTCAAGCTCAGGATCAAGGGGAAAGAATGTTGGATGTCGGGATCGTAGTCCGTGCATAAATCAGGAAAACTGGCTTCAGTGCAGCAGTGTAACTCTGCTGTTCGGGTAACTCTCTGCCTTAAATGCGCTTGATCGCACAGGAGGTTGCGATCGATCGCAAGTACCACAGAAAGTGTGATTTAGAGTTTACATGCCTAAAACAGAAAATGAATTTGATTAGGTTTTGATAAAACAAAGATGGTAAAAGTAAAGTAATAATAATAATGATTAAACGAAAGTAATCCTAAAAGGAACTTTTAGCGCAATCCCCGGCAACGGCGCCAAAAACTTGTTGAGCGATTATATACCTAAATAATTAAGCAGATAATCGTACTAGTTTTACTTGCAAGTGCACAAGGTCAACAGTGTAGTGTAGTGTGCGAAAGCAAGGTCATCTCCACAGGGATTGGTAAAGTTCAGTTTTTAGAATTAGTTTCTTTAAAGTAACAAGAAATAAAATAACTGTTGAATGTGAGTGATAATAATAAAGACATAGGGCTTTGATATCCACCACTAGTCATACTTTCCCAATTGTATAATGTATTAATGCACTAGCCTTATCATGTATACCTACTAGTTGCCAACCTAAGGGCATGGTATCTACTCCTTAAGCTATTGATCTCCCTAAGTAACGAGTTAGGCATGGTATCTACTCTAACTCTTTTCTTCCTTAAGGGATTCAGCATGGTATTTGCTTAAGTTGTTCCTTAAGAAAGTGTAAGTACTATGGAAATCGACAACCACATGAGACCTAGGGCATGGCATCTACTCCCGGTTTCCCATGTTGATTAACCCGGGTATCTAGATAAGATATCCCTCATTACTAATGTTAGACCCAGAACTCAGTCATCCAAATTGATCTAACTAACAGGTCCATACCACATGCATACGCTGGCCATACACATACATATGAGGAATTTAAATAAGTATAGTCATTAATCAAGTTAAGCAACATAACAAAGGCTATTGGCAAAGATTTATCAATGAATAAATATATGAGAAAGCATAACTAGGGCTTCAACCGAGCCCTATAAGAAAGTTAGTTACACATGTTGTCTAAAAACATCATATATAAACTAAACATAAAGGGAAGAATAAACCCGAGAGAAAAGGCGTCAATTCTCTCCCAAAGCTTGCAACTCCAAGTAAAAGCTAAGAGAAGTGTTCTCTAAGTTGTGATGAATTGTGTGTGCTTTACAGGTGTATTTATAGGTCTTTGAGAAGTCCTAAGAAGCCCATGAGTTCCTAAAACTTTCCTAAAAACAAAACTCTTTTATTTCCAAAATAGGGTTATGTAGTTACTGTTCACGCCCGTACATGTGCGCTCGATCGCAGTGCTGCGCTCGATCCCTCTTGTGCGCGCACGATCGCAATGTGCGCTCGATCGCATTGCATGGTACGATCGATCGCAGATTGACCAGAGACTGCTCCAGGATTTCCAGGCTTCTTCTTTTAAGTGCCAAAACTACTTCTTTTCTTCCAAAACCTATAAAACACATGTGAAATACACAAATGAAGTAAAATGAACTAAATTAACGTAACTAAGAACCTAATAAATGTAAATAAGGGGGCTTAAATATGAATATTTAAGCATCTATCACACCCCCAAACTTACATATTACTAGTCCCTTAGCAATACTAAACAAAACTAAAATGAAAAATAACAACACACAGATAGATTCAATGTTCATAGTGTCCAAAAAAAGTTTAAGTATTAACACAAAACTATGATGTGCATTCATGAGCAAGCTTAACAGATACAAACATATTTTTGCAATGAATAAGAGTTTTGAACGCAAATCACTTTCATAAGGCAATTTAAGACATCACAAGTTCGACTTTGGTGTGTGATAAACTAGCACATAAACGATTAGGTTTCCAAATAATTCTAACATGTATGTTTCGATGTCTCAAGATTCACCAAATTTCCTATTAGAATCAACAAAGATGGCATAATTCTTCTTTTATTTTGTTTACGATTTTTTTTTCAAGTTAATTCCCTTAAGCTTTCTATTTGACTCATGTAACGAGTGTTTAGCCAATGACTCCCAAACCAGATGGTTTTAGGGCATTAGGTGTAAAGACACCCCTAAGGACTTACTAACTCGAGTTAAAAAGGCTACGAAACTAACTGGTCTTAATGCTATCAATCAGAATTCTCCACCTTTTGACATGACACTCAATGCTTACTGAGGTAAGAGGGCCAGTTACTTAGTGGAAAGTTCTTTTTAATGATCATTTAAGATTTTTCACATTTTGACGTGACACTCAATGCTTACTGATGCAAGAGGGCCAGTTACTCAGTGGAAAATAAGTTTTTATTGATCATTAGGAGCATTTCTTTCTTTTTGAGTACTAGAAATTTGTTTCTATTTTCTTATGCCAAGATGTTAGTCTAATAGGCCATTTGGTTCACAGTCGAGCAAAAGAAACATACAAATCAAAATTACATGTCATACCCCACACAATTATGTGCTAATGTGCTTGTGATCGTTTAGGTCAATTTGTGAATCCTTAAATGCCTAAAATGAAGTAATCTATGTTCAAAACTTAATTATTGGCCTCTATATTCAAGGTACTAAGCTCACTTATGAAGTCAAATCATATTCTTTATTTAGATCACAAAATTTTTTTAGAACAGTATGAATATGCATTTATCTATGAAAACAACAACACAACAAAATAACAACAAAATGGGACATAGTGAGCGTGTGAATGTGTCCTCATACCCCCAAACTTAAATTGCACATTGTCTCCAATGTATGAATAGCATGAAAGGAGCTGACCTGGGAGATGGAGAACTGATGGCTGGCATGGCTCGTAGCACGCCCCCAAACTTCAACTGGATGCACTCACGTTGTCCTTGACAAAGAAAGAAAAACAAACATAAAATGGAAAATAAGTAATAATAAACAACTATAGAAAAATAAACTAGGAAATACGAATAATAAAATAAAATAAACTAATAAAAAGAATATGCTGTGGGGTGCCTCCCATGAGCGCTAAGTTTAACGTCTTCAGTTGGACGGGGTATTCTCTCAACTTTAGTCTTTTGGCAGGGAGTACTTAAAGTTCACTTCATGTGGCTCAAGGGCTCTTGGTGGTGTTGCACATTCATCATGACTCAATCCTTTCAGTGTATTTAAATGTGATTTCTTCTTATCACCCAGTCTTGGATGCATAGAATAGACTTTAGGGAGGTGCATAGCTTCTAAGATGTCATCAGGGACAGTTTCTAATGCAGGCTCAATATCTGAGCTTTTGAAGCTATGGGTGAGGGCGGCCTCCAATGGATCAGTGTGATGGACCTGAAAAACTTGCTTGACAGTACTTTGCACAATACATTTATTAAAACATTCATCATCATTATCATCTTGGGGTAATTTCATTGCATCAAATATCTAAAATTCTATTGTCTCTCCATTTATCGTCATACTTACAACACCCTTTTTCACATTAATTATTGTATCAGCAGTTCTCATAAAAGGTCTTCCTAAGATGATGGATAGGGGTAATGGCATAGGGCATTCTTCCATATCTAATACAATGAAGTTAGCAGGCAAAATAAACTCACCTACTTTGACCAGGACATCTTCAAGTATACCTCTAGGTCTTTTGATGCTTCTATTTTCCAATTGCAAAGTGATGGAGGTTGGTTGAAGCTCCCCCAAACCTAGTTTTTCAACTAATGTGTATGGTAGCAAATTGACACTTGCTCCTAAATCTAGTAATGTTCGCTCAAACAACTGATCACCTATCCTATAGAGAATAGTAAAACTACTCGGATCTTTTAGTTTTGGTGGTAGTTTTCTTAATAATACCGCACTTATCTCTTCAGTTAGAGCCACTGTTTCATGTTCTTGAAACTTTCTTTTATTAGTGCAACAATCTTTTAAAAATTTAATATAAGCAGGAATTTGTTTAATTGCATCTAATAAGGGAATGTTAATTTCTACTTTTCTCAAAGTTTCAAAAATGTTAAGCAATTTATCTTTCTTTGGCGTTACTAACCTTTGAGGGAAGGGTGGTGCATTCCACTTCTCTACTTCACTTACTTTGGATGTGGATGGCTTAGCTTGAGATGCTTGAGCTGGCTCATTAACTCCTATGATCTTACCATTTCGGAGAGTTGTAACGGCTTTCAGCTGCTGATGTCCTCTTGGATTTGGTAGTGTTTGTGCAGGAAGTTCACCTTGCTTTCTTTCACTTAGCTCCTTAGCA
Organism: Bretschneidera sinensis; assembly: GCA_023935145.1. NCBI lineage: Eukaryota > Viridiplantae > Streptophyta > Magnoliopsida > Brassicales > Akaniaceae > Bretschneidera > Bretschneidera sinensis. Next base: position 109,071,107 of record CM043697.1, read on the forward strand.
AATTGCCCCATTTGTTCTTCTAACCTTTGAGTGGTTTGTTTTTGGTGATCTAATGAAGTCATCAATGTTGTCATTAGTTGCTGTTGTTGAGTGGCTAATTGCTTTACAAGACTTTCTAGACCATCTTTCTTGGGTTTTGGAACTGGTTGGGCTGCTTTATAGAAGTTTCTTTGTTGCCCTTGAAGGTTCAAGGTGTTTTGATTATTGCTCCATGAGAGGTTGGGGTGGTTTCGCCATCCAGGGTTGTATGTATTTGCATATGCACTATTCGGTCCCACATAGTTTGCTTGCTCGGGATCTGTAGATGAATACAAATGGCAGGTCTCAGTAGTGTTATCAAATTGAGAACATAAAGCACATACCTGGCTTTGTGTAGCTTGTGGTCGAGGAGAGATGTTTTGAGTAGACATGGCTTTTACAATCATATCTAGTCTCATATCTAGCTTCCTCTCCAAAACAACTATTTGGGCAGAGGGTCCACCATTCAGAGTAACCTCATATATACCTTTGCTCTTGACTCCTTGTCTACCTCTAGAGGAGAATTGTTGGGTATGCTCACTCAATGCCTCAAATAGCTCCATGGCTTCTTCACTGCTCTTTTCCATCAGCACACCTCCACAACCAGAATCAGCAATACCTTTATTCATGTCATTTAGACCTTCATAAAAGGATAGTACCAGCTCATCTTGAGGTAGGTTGTGGTGTGGGCATTTGAGTAGTAGCTCGTTGAAGTGTCCCTATGCCTCAAAGAATAGATCTCCATCCCTTTGTTGGAAGGATTGGATCTCCTTCCTCATTTGCTTCGTCTTTTGGGCTAGGAAGAACTTCCTTAGGAATTTACCAGCCAACTCCTCCCAAGTGTGGATTGAAACTGCAGGCAAAGAATTGTACCATAGCTTAACATTATCTTTTAAGGAAAAGAGAAATAGAATTAACCTTATTCCTTCTTGGTCTAGGCCCTGGATGTGTTGGAATTTGCAGAGATCAAAGAATTCCCGAAGGTACAAGTGTGGATCCTCTGCCGGTGTACCCCTAAAGTGAATCAAAGCATTGAGTATCTGCGGGGATATGTAATAGTTGCCCTCTGCTTCAGGTTGATATGCAATGCATGAAGGATGGTTGAGGCTCTGTGGGATGAAGGATTGCTTCATCGGTCTTCGTGCAGGTGGTTGCTGGATTTCTAGCTGTTCCGCCATTGATGATTCTTCCGTGAATTCCTCTTCTTCCTCCTCAAAGTTGTTTTTAAGATTTTGTCGGATGGTCCACTCAAGATCAGGATCAAGGGGAAAGACTGTTGGATGTCGGGATCGACGTCCGTGCATAAATCAGGTAAAACAGCTTCAGTGCAGCAGTTCAACTCAGCTGCTCGGGTAACTCTCTGTCGTATTTGCGCTCGATCGCACATAAGGTTGTGATCGATCGCAAGTATTATAGAACCACTGATTAGGGTTTGATGTACCTAAAACAAAAAGAGGAATCGATTAGGGTTTGATGAAAAGTAGAAATAAAAATGGTAAATAAAATAAAATGATGATTAAACGAAAGTAATCCTAAAATGAAATTTAGCGCAATCCCCGGCAACGGCGCCAAAAATTTGTTGAGTGATTATCTACCTAAATAAATAAGCAAATAACCGAACTCGTTTTACTTGCAAGTGCACAAGGTCAACAGTGTAGTATAGTGTGCGAAAGCAAGGTCATCTCCACAAGGAATGGTAAAGTTTGGTTTTAGAATTAGTTTCTTTAAAGTAAAAAGAAATAAATAACTGTTGAATGTGAGTGATAATAATAAAGACATAGGTTTTTGATATCCACCACTAGTCATACTTTCCCAATTGTATAATGTATCAGTGCACTAGCCTTATCATATATACCTATTGGTTGCCAACCTAAGGGCATGGTATCTACTCCTTAAGCTATTGATCTCCATAAGCAACGAGTTAGGCATGGTATTTACTCTAACTCTTTTCTTCCTTAAGGGATTCAGCATGGTATCTGCTTGAGTTGTTCCTTAAGAAAGCATAAGTACTATGGAAATCGACAACCACATGAGACCTAGGGCATGGTATCTACTCCCAGTTTCCCATGTTGATTAACCTGGGTATCCGGATAAGATATCCCTCGTTACTAATGTTAGACCCAGGACTCGGTCATCCAAATTGATCTAACTAACAGGTCTATACCACATGTATTCGCTGGCCATACACATACATATGAGGAATTTAAATAAGCACATGCATTAATCAAGTTAAGCAACATAATAAAGGCTATTGGCAAAGATTTATCAATGAATAAATATATGAGAAAGCATAACTAGGGCTTCAATCGAGCCCTATAAGAAAGTTAGTTACACATGCTGTCTAAAATAAACATCATATATAAACTAAGCATGAAATATAAAACCCGAAGAATACTAGGTAGACGGGTTGTCAATCCTCTCCAAAGCCTAAAACTCCGAGCTTAAGCAAAAGATAAAAGTGATCTCTAAGAGGTGGTTTGTTGTGTGTGCTTTACAGGTGTATTTATAAGGCTTGAGAAGTCCTAGAAGGCTCATGAGTTCCTAAACTTTCCTAAATTACAAAACTCTCTTTTTTCCAAAATAAGGTTCTGCAGTTTACTGTTCACGCCCGTACATGTGCGCTCGATCGCACACATCTTGTGCTCGATCGCAGGGTGCGCTTGATCCTTTTTGTGTGCGCACGATCGCAATGTGCACTCGATCGCATTGCATGGTGCGATCGATCGCAGCTTGACCAGAGACTGCTCCAGGATTTCCAGGCTTCTTCCTTTAAGTGCCAAAACTGCTTCTTTTCTTCCAAGACCTATAAAACACATGTGAAACACACAAATGAAGTAAAATGAACTAAATTAACATAACTAAGGACCTAATAAATGTAAATAAGGGGGCTTAAATATGAATATTTAAGCATCTATCAACCACCCAACCGACTGGTAGAAAAGCCAGTCGACAATCTAGCCGACCAATAGAAGAGTTAGTCGACTACGTAGCCGACTGGTAGAAGTTTTAGTATTTTATAAAGACCAGTCAGAAGAATCGATCTAATGAGGAGAAGAATAGTATCAACTAGTGATGACCGTTAGAGATCAAATGATATACATTTAAGAAGATATCAATTTGAAAAGGAAGTTTCAGTGTTTCCCTTTGGGAAAGTTTAGCTGATACTATAAATTAGAGTTTACTAAATGAAGTTCAGCAGAAGAGTAAGAAGAGAAGAATCAGTCTCAGTTTTACACAGAGCTTAATTTATTGAGTTTTGTTTACTACTTTGATAGTGGTTTAATTTGTAGAGTGTAAAACTATGAGTTTGAGAAAGATCTTTTTTTGTAAGATTGTTTTTTTACCCAAAAAGAAAAATAGTGTTAAGGTTAACTTGGTACCCAGTGTAATCAACGAGATTAGTGGAACTCAGTAACAAAGAAGACTATTGAAGAGGTGGATGTAGGCACATCGCCGAACCACTATAAATTTTTGTGTCCCTATATCTATCTATGTTAATTTTTTAATTGCTCATTTTCCTCTGATTATTATGCTAACTCTATTAATAAGTTTTTCCATCCTCATATATCCTAACACTAAAAAATCTCCACCTTAGCTCAAATTCTCCACCTCATCATCAAATATGACTTTTTTCTTAGGTTGGTGCGATCATTCCTTTTAGTCTTCCTATCTCATTTGCTTATTTTTCAAAGCAACCATCCACTCATTTTACACGTACAAGCTCGCTTCGTTCATAGTATCTCTTATCACTACATTTGAATCATCAAAAACTTGCATCTCATCATCCTCATTAGCCTTCCCTTTATTACTATCCTTCATTTTACTCAACTCCTCTAAGTCCTCTCATGGCCTTACTTTGCAATCGTGTATGTTTCTCTTCCTCATTGTAGGTGCACTCCTTATTTAAAAAATTTAGAGACTTGGATCTTGACCTTTCCTTCTCATTCCTTGAAGTGCTCCACTCCTTTTTGTTTGTCTCCTCACTCAATATATTTATGAACAATTCTTCACCCTCGAAAAAACTTGGCATCTTCAACTTATCTCACTCTACAGGTGTCACGGGAACGTCCTCATCCATCCAAACTTCGTTGCTTACCATTAACATCATGACCATGTTATATTCTTCAGGTGGTAAGTACCCATTCTCTGCCAACATACTACTCAACAAATTAGTGATAACGAAATTGAAAAAGCTAATATTCATCATACCTTCTTCTATCTTCAAGTCATCAAATAGGTCTATATTAATCATGTATATTTTTTTCCATTGAAACCACAACTCTGATACCATTGTTAGGATTTTACCTTCTAAAATCTACCTACTCAAATTTAGGAAAAAAATATAACCACAACAATTAAATAGGCAAAACAAACAAAAACCAAGAACATTAATAATTAATGTGACAACTCTTTTGCCTACGTCCACCAATAAACCCACTGCTTTATTAATCTTCAATTACAATTTTTTGAAGAGTAAAGTTGTTAAACTCTCACTGTCTCACAACCAAAAGCCCCAATACAACTAAAACTTATAACTTAAATATAATTTTAAGTGTTCTCTTTACTTGACAACCCAAAACCCCAATACACCCAAAACTCTCATCTTAGTTCTAATAGTAAACTTTTCGTATATCGGAATAATGAGTGTGACTCAAACTTTCTCTAAGATCTTCTTTATATTGAAGGTGTTTTCCTAAAATTAATAGAAAAATAACAACAATATATGAGACTACTACTACTTCTTGGACAAACAATCATCCAATAAAAAATAATTACTACTTCTATTAGAATAAGTAATTATAAAATAAAAAATTATCAGAGAGTTGAGACTTATAAAAAGCGGAGGCCTACATGCATCCCACTACTTTCAATGGGTGCCTCCACCTCAACAATTAAATAAAAAAGAAAAAAAAACAATAAAAAAGTAAAAAAAAAGGTAAATTAAAAAACTCATCAGGTTTTTATTACTTCTCCCTGTTTAATCTTCATGTACTCCAAATATGATTTACTGTTGAGCGTACGTGAGAAGAAACCCTTGACGTATTGTTCCATCCCTAAAGTTTTAAAGAGAGCAGGGCTTTGTGGAGTGATTAGAGAAGTTGCAGGGCCAATCTCTGCATCAAAGTTTGGGTTGATGAAAAAGGCAATGGAGATCCTTTCTTTTGTGGAGTTTACTGTTGCCGTATGCTCAATACTCTTATAAACCCCATTGCTCACAATCTGCAGTTAAAACCATAATTAAATAATGATACGTTAATTAATTATTAAGATAATAGTTAGCGACAAAAGAAAAAAATTTCTTTTAACTATTGAATAAACGGTTGTGATCAAGATTGAGCTTACCGAATCAATTTCCTATAGAGATAAATATTGCCCCAGAAAAAGGTTTTTGGTAAAACAATTATGTAGATAAAATTGTTATGTTTAGCATTTAGTAAACACCTGTAAAACTTTTACATTTGAGATAAAATCAGTTTCTTTATTATACAAGAGTAGTTTCTTTTTTGTTTTTAATTTTTTTTTATAAATTTTTATGTGTTTGACATAACTTTTACTTTTTAAAAACATAAATCATTTTGAAAACTCTATCGATACTCCATTAAAAAGAGATATTGGGAAAAATCATAACGAACCTCTATAATGTCTCTTACATTTACTATAATATAGAATACTATTATTACCCTTACTAGAATAAACAATCATCCAATAAAAAATAACTGTTATATCTATTAGAATAAACAATTATAAAATAAATTTTTTTTTTCCAAATCAATTAAAGTTCTCCTTATAAAGATATGAATCAAAATATTCAACGCTTAAAATTATCAACATGAGAGTTGAGACTCGTAAAAAGCGGAAGCTGACATGGATCCCACTACATTCAATCGGTGCCACCACCTCAACAATTAAATGAAAAAGAAAAAAAAACAATAAAACAATAAAAAATAAATTAAAAAACAATCCCTCTTCAAATTGACGCAAAATGAAAAAATAAAGATGACCTTAAACAGATATTGACCAATTGCCTGAAGTTCATTTAAACTAATTTGATTTAAGTTAATTTAATTGAAAACCCAAACATCACCATTGCCTCCAAAAGAAAAAGGTCAACATTTTTTAATTTTCAACGAAATTCACATTTGTTTGTCTCAGATCATCAATACCGTCGGGATTCTGAAAATCAACATTGCAATCACCTAACCAGAACAGGGTTTTATTAAGGTAAATATTGGTTCTCTTCTCTTTCTCCTTTTTCTGGGTTGCAAAAAACGCAGCCTTGATAAGGGTCGCACCCTTGTTATGCTTAAATACTACTACAGTAGTATATAAGTGGACCAGTCTATGACACAATTAAAACAAAACTAAGATACCATTGTTCTTAAAAAAAACAAAGCAAAGCACTCACCATACTTATAATTGAGAGTAAGAACGGAGCCAAATATTTCATTGAATGAAGTTTAGGTTATAATCTAACAGTGTGTACAAAATTTCTCTCCATTGACATATCAAAAATAAAAAAGAAATAATTGTGAAATAAATTTAAAATGAGAAAAAAATACCCGAAATTGAATCTAATTCACTAAAGTTTAGAGAAGATGGAAAAAAGTTCAAACATATATACTCAATATTTAACCATCATTCATTTTCAAAATTACTTCTAATTAATTTACAGTATTTATCCAATATTTTATCCTTATTTCTGCATAATACTTAGCATAATATAATTACCAGGCTTGGTAACGTGAGCCTGTGCCCAAGTGAGGGCATGCAATTAGGTGTTGCGGAGGATTCGGCAGAGAATTATAATGTAATTGAATAATTCACATATTATTATTGCACTTAATATAAGTGTTTGTCTTGATGAAAAACGTTTGATGATGATTAATTTGATTGCTTTGATGAAATATGTTTGGCTTGCCTATCGAAAGAAACATGTTGATGGCTTGATTGCTTTGATGAAATGTGTTGATGGCTATATATGCTTGATTGCTAGTTTGGGTTTATGCATTGCTTTATTTTCCATAACAAATAAAAACGAGATTTTTATCATGTATTAAAATATCTTTGTTTTCGTTTGGTTTAAAGATTGATTAAATTTATCTCATTTATCTTATGGTTGGTTGGTAAAATTAACATGTTAACTATTGGTATGTGATTGAAGATATTAAAAAATTTATCCAATTAAGTTTTTATATTACATATTAACTATTGATCTGTGACTGAAGATCATAGTCATGCATTGATCACATCTCTTTAGATAGATCTAAACTATTGGTCAAGACCAATTGTTTATATCGACCAAGATCAACGATTCAGATCTATCAAGGCATATTTGAAATAATAATAATAATAGTAATAAACTTTCATATTTTCTTCATTTGATTTGTAAAATATTTTACATTACAAGATATTGTACAAACCATAGATAACATGGACTGATTTATTTTTCTGCATGGTCTATACACAACGAAGCCGCAGCCAGCTATAACAAGTCAATTAAAAGCATAGCTTATATATAGTATACTTTATCAAGCTTTCTATAGGTACGTAATATTAATACCCATCAGGTTTTTGTTTCTTCTCCCTGTTTAATCTTCATGTACTCCAAATATGATTTACTGTTTAGCGTACGTGAGAAGAAACCCTTGACGTACTCTTCCATCCCTATAGTTTTAAAGAGAGCAGGGTTTTGTGGAGTGATTAGAGAAGTTACAGGGCCAATCTCTGCATCAAAGTTTGGGTTGATGAAAAAGGCGATGGAGATCCTTTCTTTTGTGGAGTTTACTGTTGCCCTATGCTCAATACTCTTATAAACCCCATTGCTCATGATCTGCAATTAAAACCATAATTAAATAATGATATGTTTATCAATTATTAAGATAATAGTTAAGGAAAAAGAAAAAAAATTCTTTTAACTATTGAATAAACGGTTGTGATCGAGCTTGAGCTCACCGAATCAAATTCTTATAAAGATAAATATTGCACCAGAGATATAATCTTTAAACTCACCAAACCTCTTGAAAAAGTAAGACATCGTATTGGTTTACGTGTAATTTCAATTTTTGAAAGTTAAAAAGTTTTTGATAAAACAATTGTGTAGATAAAATTATCATGTTTAGCATTTAGTAAACACTACTAAAACTTTTATATTTGAGATAAATTCAGTTTTTTTATTATATAAGAGTAGTTTTCTTTTTGTTTTTATAAATTTTTATGTATTTGACATAGTTTTTATTTTTTAAAATCATAAATCATTTTGAAAACTCTACCAAGGACTCTATTAGAGAGAGACATTGGGAAAAATCATGACAAACCTCTAGAATATCTCCTACATTCACTACAAGGGCATGTGGGAGGAAGCTCACGGGAAGCCAAACTCCATCCTTTTTTATCTCAAGTCCATCAACTCCATTAACTTGGTGAAGGATAGTGATCCCGGTAGCGTCTGAGTGAGGTGTAAGCCCCATAACCAGCTCTGGTTGTGGGCATGGAGGATAGTATGTCATCCTCACCGATTGCATACCATCTTCAAACATCTCATCCATCTCCTTCCTATCAATTTTTAGGGCCTTCGCCATCAACCCGAGAAGTTTCATGCCAAGCTTTTGCATTTCCATGAAGTAATCCTCTAGGGTATTTCTGCGGCACGCAAGTTACACAACAAAATTAACATGAGTGATGCTATTGAGACACTTCACTGGGACACTTTTCATACATACTAGATAGTTTAATAGTAATTATTAACACTCTTTCCAGTATAGTTACAATTTGATTTTTCAAAGTGTGCATATCTATTGGTGTCTCACAATCTTTATTTGAATAATATATATAGTACATATTATTAAACAAACAGATGAGAAAATAAGCAAACAAACAGAAAGAAAGAACCTTAAGGATGAAGGGAGCTCTTGGAAGAGATGTGGCTTCCTTCTATGAATAGGGTTTGTCGTCAGATACAACCTATCACCCCAATCAAGTTTTCCGCCTGATCGAGCCACCCTTCCATAGCCTTCAACTTCATCAGGCCTTAACCTGTATTTTGCTTTCTCTTCCAAGGGAAGCTTATAAAATTCTTCAATCTCATGCTTCAGCTTCTCCAGCAGTGAAGAGTTAACTCCATGGTTGACTAACTGCATGACATGCACGTTATCACAAAACTAGCTATTATAAAAATCCTAGTGTAAATATTAGAAATACTAGTATGAATTATGTTAGTCCACGCATGAAATTCACTACATATATATACCATGCAGTAAAAGAATCATAATTGATATTTCCTTCTCTGTATTTGGGTCCATTAAATATAATTTCATGCATGAGCAAATAAGTCTTATAATATTTAAGTGCAATTATGTTACCAATTAATAATTAGTAGTACGTTAGGATCTTGGAAAATATGAAAGAAAAAAGAAAATATATGAAGGAAAATGAAAAAGAAAAAGAAATTAAAAATTCATTTAAAACCCGTTTTAATTTTCAATTAATTTTGTTAAACTGTGTTATATTTCTCTAAAATTTCATTTGACATCTAAACGAAAAAAAAAAGTTTTCTTTTCTTTTCAATATTTATTTTTATTTTTTTTTACCTTTCGAATTTTTCAAGACGAACATACGCCTAAAAAAAAAAAAAAAGGAAAATATAGATAATCGAGGGAAAAAACCTGAAAGAAACCCCACTCTTTGCAAGTTGAGTGCACCTTCTCTAGCTCATGATCAGAAACTGAGGCCTCTCTGGAAACCAATTGTATCATGTCAATAATTGGAAGTGGTAACAAAATAGTGGCATGAGAAAAGGTTGGTGGCTCTTGACCCAAAAGGACAAAGTCGTTTGGTATTGTGATAATGGGTTCTTTGACAAGCTCCTGAACACTAATTACTGAGTCAGAGCTCTCAAAGGCTGCGGTTGGCTGTGATGATGCCATATTGCTAATTATTAGGCTCAAGTGCACCTCTAGTACTACCAAACCATTGTATCAAGAGGGGGTATTTATATTGGTTGAGATCTCTAAAAGAGAAGAAGGAATAGACAGGAAAAGAAAGCTCTCAATATTTACGGTGAAAATTAAAAGAAGTTGTCTGGTAAACTACTAGAAGTTTTACAAGAATGAAAAAGAAACTTGTCTTGTAAGCTACTAGAAGGTTTACAAGAATGATCGATAAAATGTGTGGCTGTTGTGCCCTACTAGAAGGTCATCCTTGTTACTTTCAGCTGAATATTCATGCTTTGTGCTGTTTTTATTTTCGTGGAGAATACATATGCGTACACATTGAAACTGTTTAGTTTTTGGTTAAAATATTTATATCGTTGATAAAAATTATTTAGTGTTTGATAAAACAGTTATGAAATTATTTTTAATTTTTATTTATTTTAAAAACTGTTTTTTAATATGTTTAGCTTAATTACAATTTTTAAAAACATAAACTGTTTTGAAAACTCTATCAAATGGTAAGTTAATTGTAGTGGTGTTAAAAGAAAACACCATCAACATGTTATATCAAAAGAATTGCAATTTTTTTTGCTTAAAATCAAAACGAACGAGTTCTAGATGATAATCATTTTTCCTTTGTAATTGCTATTTCATGATCAAGAGTGGCTGGATTTTTTTTATAGGACATATCTTAGTTTCTTGGAGGTTTAATTTAGAAGACCATGGAAATGAATCATTCATTATTTGAAATATCACATGGAAATGAGGATATTCTATGAAATTTTCTAGCTAGCATTGTTTTGACAAGAGTGGAAAACTCTAAAAAGACACCATCAAGAAGAATGGTTTCATTTTTGTCTTGCTTTTGAGAGACCTCAACCATTAACTACATAAGCAAGTGTTATATGTAACATTTTAATATCAATTTCAAATAAATAATATATTTCCCTCCTCAAATGAAGGGGTTTGGGGCTTGAATTAATTCTATAATGGGTTAGGTAATTAAATTAGGTTAAGAATATTTAACTATAATCAATTTCTTTCTCTCAAGCGGGGGATCCTTAAGAGACAACTAATTAATGTGCTAATTGGTTTAATGTGATGTGAAAAAAATATCATTAACTTAACAAAAAATCACAATTGATTCGAGTCAATAACATATACTTTATCTGTTTTACTCTATATATTATTTTTCTCTGACCACAAACTTAATTTTTTTTTTTTTGCTTTTTTCAATACCGTACTCTTTATTCATATGGTGATGAATATAAGTGAGGGAACTTACTAACCAATTATATAAAACATTAAAGGTATTATTGTAAAGTGTATGATTATTTGTATTTTACTTTTAGATAGTGACAACCAATTTAAAAAAAGTGTGATACATAAATAAATCGGAGGGAATATATATAAAATATTTAATGAATTATATATATATACACACTATTAATAAAGACATAGCACCTTTTTAGTGCCATCCCTTTTGAAATATAACAAAATATCACCACTTAAATATAAATTTATTATGTTACGTATAAAAGTGTAAAACCAATCACCACACGTTTACCTAATCAATAAACAGTAACCACTTTAAGCAATTAAACATTATTTGTTTCAAAAATCATTCATATGTAATAATCACCTAAACAACTACACATTACCCACAACCCACTAATTCCTAGATTTAATATTTTTGCATTTCCTAAATCAATGAATAATTTCAAATTTTTTTCGTAATAAATAATTAATATCTCAACATATATGTATAAGACATTAAGTTATTTAATATGATAGAAAAATAGATCGACACGTGTTGATAGAAAACAAGTATTTCATAGCGTGACATATAGATGCTTTCACCAATTACGTATTACCCGAGGCCTTTTTTTTTTATATGCTGCTACAGTTAATTTTTGGTCCAAATGATCCTCAATTACACTGCAACTTTTACATGGTCAACACGTTTTGCGTTGACATATTAATAATAAGACGTTTCACATTGATATGATCTTATAAATTTAACATATCTGTCTCACTTGCAATGGGATATCCTTAAATTTACGTCAAAATATATATAAAAAAAACCTTAGGATGATGAACGAGCCTAATATATTTTCTTTAAGTTCATCCAATAAAAAAAATCACATTTAAATTTTTTTTTGCATTTTATAAAAAAACATAGTTGATGTGTCATCTTATGGCCGAACAAATTTAAAGATAACATCTTAAATACAATAGGAAGTTTTTTAAAATCAGAAGTCCAAAATGTCCTATTAAGAAACCATAATCTATACTATTAATAAAAACAAATATTTTTTTTTGTATTATCTCTTTTGAAATGTCAAAAATATCATCGCATAAATATAGGTTTATTGTGTTATTAGTAACAACTTCTTATTTCAAAAACCATTTATCTACAGTAACCATCTAAGCAGTTGCACATTACCCATTTAAAAAATACACTTATTTGCAATAACTGCCTAAACAGTTATACAGTGTCTACTAATTCACACCTATCTATACATATTCTCTCATGATCTTTCTTCTTAAGTTGTTTAATCCCATAAGAGAGAAGATCAACACGCGCTAATGCGCATGTTGAAACACTAGTAATAATAATGGGCTAGAACCTGTTGACTTGCTATCTTTAATTTATAAATGAAATTCATTTTAATAGTGCTTGGTAGAAAAAAAAAATTAAAATAAAAATGACAAAAAACCTGAATGGAATGCATTTTATTCTTGTTTAGTTGGAGAAATCATTAATGTTTTCTTTTTGAGTTCAACCATGCTGACATGACAATAATTATCGAATAGAGTATTAATCTATTAATTACTGGAGAGTCGTATAACTTTTTTCTCAAGTATATAAATCATAATTTTTTGTTAATTTTTTTTATTGAAACGATGTTATATACAAGTACAATCATTAATTTGATCACAATATAAACTTTAAAATTGAATAAATAATTCACATACAAGTGGGAGTTAAACTAAGGAAAAATTAGAGAGAAAAACAATAAGATTTCATTTTACCAATTTATCATCATTTAGTCCATTAATATGACAATATAAAAGGTATAGTGATAAAAATATATATTATTTGCATGTTCTTTCCGAGTATGGTTCTTTCGTAATAAAATCAGTAAAGTAAAGCTTACAGTACACTAATTTAATAGCATAAATACGATTTCTTTAAATAATATGTGGATTTAATGAAACTACTTTGCAATTCAAATGACTTTCATATAAAAACAGAAAGATTCTTACTATTTCTTTTCTCTCAAGAAATTGAGAATATATATATATATATATATATATATATATATTTCATTACAATTTTAATTGCATTATATCTTTATTAAACACATTATGAAAATAATCAACGTAGCTTTTACATTTCTATCCCAAAATTTTTTAGTCCTCTCACTTTTCTATCCAATAAAACACACTTAAAACCATGCCCTTTGAAGTGCCACTCAAATTGCATGAATTCGGGTTGTTTTTCTATTAGAAAACCCATATGGAACCCGAATGAGTTTGGCATGCATTTTATTATAGAATTTTTGTTTGATTAGTTTAAATATTGACAGCATGAGTTTGGGGTGTGCTCATACCTCTTGAATATGGATGGTAATGGATGCGGGGATTGTAGTTTTCATTTAGTCTGCATCCATATTTATTGGTGAAAAGATCACTTATGCCGTCAATCGTTGTGGATGCATAAGACACTCAATCGCATCCACTTGCATATATATTTTTAACTTAATAAAAGTATAATTAATATTTCACAGGGTGGATGGATATGCAAGTGGGTGAGACGATGGATCCACAACTCACCCACTCTTAATTCGAATAACGATATTTACATCTGCATCCATTATCACCCATGACCAACCAAAAACCATCCCAACCAAATCGAGTGAATATGATTTTTCAAATGATCAATTGGTTATTGTCATCCCTTCGATCTTGAAAAGTAAGTTCATATGAGTTTGAAAAGTTTCAAAATTAGATTTTCTTAATCAAGTAGAAGCAAGATTAACTCAATTAATTGGAGTCTATCGTTCAAGAAAAAAAAAAGTAAAAACAAAAAAAGAAAAGAAAAGAAAAAAAAGATTACGCGCAATTGTTAAACATCATTATGCTTAATTGATCACTAACTGGATAAAGATTACTAGGATTTTTGTGTGCTTATCGCTTGACCTGTCAATTTTATTATCACTTACAAGAATTACAATAGTAAAAAAAATTGCTTTGAATGATTTACAATCTTTCAAATTTCTTATCAAATTCTTAGTGCACTACAGTTGATCATATCATAAAATTGCTAAAATAAATTAAATGTGCCTTTAAAGAAACCTAAAATAAATTAAACGTGCCTTTAAGAGTCTATTGAGTGTTGAGATCTAAAAAGTTTGTAAATTTAAGCTCAAATTAAGTGAAATTCAGGCTATATTATTTTAATTATATTTTCGAATCATATTAGATTTTGTCATTTTATCACATAGATCATGCCATATATACAATATACTGTTTTATAACTGTTAGGAAAAATTATCGGGTCGAAGCTAACACACAACTAAAGTGAAATGAGAAAAATAAAGATAAAATGGACACAAATATTTTACGTGGAAAAACCCCCGAACAAATTTGGGGTAAAAAACTACGGGTAAGTGTAGGAGGATTTCACTATTGTAAAATAGGGATTACAACATCTTCTCTCTAATTACAATGAGATAACAATTGTCTAATCTATATTGTAATAGGAGAAAAAACTCTCTCACAAAATCGGGAAAATATTACTTACAAAGAAGGAACAAATTTTCCTCTCTAAGTAGTAACTCTCAAGAAAACTCTCACACTCTCTCAAATACTCTTCTTGGTGTGTATATTTGATTACAAATGATAACCTATTTATAGGCTTCAAGAACACTATTGTTCATTCACATGGCCACTATTGTTCATTCACATGAACACAATTGTTCATTCACATGGCCACTGTTGTATTTTGTCCATGTGGTCTTCACTTTAACACCTTTGTCTTGTGGAGAAAGTGGCTTTACCACTAAAAAGGCCATCTCTCATTACATTCTCCCACTTAAAGTCACTTTCGTAATCCTTCCATCCTTCCTCACTTACCAAATCCATGCTTGCTTACGTTTCCGCTAGACTATATTAGGATCTACACCATTTAAACTTGTCAGTGTTGATCGGCTTGGTCATAACATCTGCTAGGTTCTTGTCGGTGTGAATCTTCTGCATATTGACACTACCTTCTTCCACTACTTCTCGAACGAAGTGATACTGAACCCTTATGTGCTTTGTCCGTGAATGAAAAGCTGGATTCCTTGCAATGTGCAAGGTACTCTGACTGTCACAAAACAGAACAATATTCTCCTACTTGTGCCCGAGCTCTTCCAATAACCTTTGTATCCAATTTGCTTTCTTGCAAGCTTGTGTAGCCGTCATGTATTCTGCTTCCATTGTAAATAGAGCCACAACCGTCTGCAGCTTAGAAACCCAGCCTACAGCACTTCCTGTAAGTGTAAACACATAACCTGTAGTAGACTTGCTTTTATTGAGATCCCCTGCAAAATCTGAATCAACATAGCCTCTGACAGTAAAATCTGATCCTCCGTAACATAATGCAGCATCTGAGGTTCCTCTGATGTATCTTAGAACCCTCTTCACAGTATTCCAATGCTTTCCACTAGGATTCATCATAAATCGACTAACCACTCCCACTGCTTGTGCAATGTCTGGTCTTGTACAAATCATAGCAAACATTAAACTTCCCACTGCGGATGATTTGCAAACTTTGGAATGAAGACTCTTATGAACTAACGTGCTAAGGACTCGACTTCACCTAAACTCTAATTGACAAGAGTTTCGAATGGACAAGTTTCGTTTAATACGTTTTTCAAGATGGTAGAATCCCCAATAAATTGGTTATCCATATTCCAGGTCTAACCACAATCTCAAGAATCATTAACTTCAAATATTCGTATTCCAGATCTATTCTAGATTAATTCAAATTAAGAAGCATTAAGTGTTTTTGGATTCCTTTCAGTTAAATCTCCCTATTCGGTTACGATTTAAGCGGACCACATGAACTTCCTAGAATCCCTATTCGGTTACTCCTATTCCATTCATGGCATGTTTTACCCTCGCCTTTGCATAGATAACAATCCAATATCATGTTTATTAGTTTAACCATTCATAAAAGCATGGCTTCTCTATTCGACACATCACCATGCCTAAAGAAGGAATCAAAATAATAAAAAGCATTAAGAGCAATAAAACACACTCTTTGAAAAACACATTAAATTCCACTTGTCCAAACAACACTCAAGATAAAGGTTTAGGATCCATCTATCCTTAACACGAAAATATCTACTCCATAATAATATTCAAACAATCCATGCTCATATTATAAAACATCAACATAGCTAGATAAGAATAATACAAAATCGGAGAAGAATGATTTAAGAGCTTGATGCGTAGCCTTCCGGAGTGTCTCCAACTCTCCTCTTTCGTCTTCTCTCCTCCAAATTCTGTTTTCTTCCATCTCTCTGCCGCCTCCCTCTTGTTCAGCTAGGGTTTTCTTTTTATAACTTTTTAGAATCCGTGGGCTGGCGCTGCAGCTCCAACTTCCCGGCGCTGCAGCTTCAAGAAGTCTTTCTAACCCTAATCTGGCGCTGCAGCTCCAACTTTTTGGCGCTGCAGCACCAACTTTCTGTCCAAATTGGTCTCTTTTAGCCAGCTACCAGCACTGCAGCGCCAACATCCCGGCGCTGCAGCCTTGAGTTTCTGTCTTCTTTGTGCATTTTAGCCTTCCAGTGCTCTCCAGCGCTCTAGCAAGTGTCTGCACAATAAATTTCCATGAATTAGCATTGATAAATCAACTAAAACAACTTATTAGTAGAATAAGACAAACTAAACTCAATTTGCTAAAAATACATGCAACATAATTCTAATGCTTAAGATCAACACAAAAGATTTATTCAGAGTTATCACACCCCCAAACTTATGTTTTTGCTAGTCCTCGAGCAAACTAGAATAAAATTCTATGTACACGCATCCTAAGAGTGCGAGATGGTTTGATTCGATTTGATATAATAGCCTTAAAGATTGCATATAAATCATAATGCAAGAAAACTTTCCAAATGCTGCAAATGTCTAGAATTTCAAATTTATTGGCAGCTTTATCTTCCATCAAATTCTTTAAACGTGTGTGTGTGTAACACCTTTATAAACTTAATCATCTCGCCACTCTGATCGGTTTATGCAAGCAAGTAGGATAATGCCAATTTTTCAAAGTCCATAAGCTTGCTTTTCACACCACTCTCCACTAATGTAGGCCATGACAATACCCGAGATCACCAGGACTTTATTATGCTTATAACTTTGGCTAAGGTTAAGGTATGGTAAAAGATTGATTTAAGGCTCACATCATCTTAAGCACATCAACCAATAAAAATTTTATTTTGAACTTTCCATCAGTTATCATGGAATACTTCAAATACTTTTGCTATTGTCACATCTTCTTCTTTTTCTTCTTATTCTTTTCTTTTTCTCTTTTTTTTTTCGTATGCTTGTACTATAGTAGCACTAGTCTTTGTTTCCGTGTGCATTACTGAAACTATAGCATAGCATGCACACGACGATCAAACACAACTTTGCCAGCTACCTGTGATAAGCAGAATACAACTTGATCAAATAGTTCGTGTGGTAAACCTTTTTAACTTCGATCTTTCCCTTGGTCACTCTCGATGAGAAATATGTAATACTTATCATAGCCAAGTGAAGATCGCTTCCTCTCGCTCAATCCTCTGTCACCACTTAAGAGAATAGTCCCTTTATTAATCAATGTGCGTACAGGTGAAAGGTGGAGATATATATATATATATATATATGTACATATATTTTGAAAGGGAAATAGGTTATATGATTGGGTGACAAAATAACATGTATCCAAGCTCAAAAGGGGAAAACTAAGGATAATCACATATCAAGGGTTGGCTAGAAAGGCTCAAAATTTCCAAACATGGCCTGGATCCTTTCTTTGGTATAGTACTACCTAAGATTTCGCCTCGAGTGGTCTTCAAACAAGTTCTAGAGTCCAAGAGATTACAAGACTACACTGCTCACATAAACGCTCTCCTAAACAGCAAGACAACAAAGTGCTTAGGTGTACGTGCTCATTGAGTTCAAAGAGTTCGATGTAAAATAAATCCAACAACAAATTCAAGCACACAGACAAACGCAAAATTTTTCAAATTTTCAAAGGTTATAATCAAGTCAATCTATTTCTCATCATCGGAAAAATCAAAATCAAACACAAACAACAGAAAGCACTCAGATAAAACAAATAGAAAAATAACTAGAAACATGAGCAGTGCACAACATTAAGATAAAGTTCCCACCCCCAAACTTAAATGATACATTGTCTGCAATGTATAGAATTTGAACTCCTCTGATTAGTCAGAGGCCGAATCAATCGTCTTTGTCAATGTCCTCATCCTCATGATCACTGCTATGATCGGGATATGGTGGTAGTGGAGAGGGAGAGCAGCTGGAAATTAAATTTTAGAGTGCCCTAACTGTGGAAGAGCTATGCATTTAAATGTCAGCTTACGGCCTGGGGCTGCAGCTTCCACTTTCCAGCGCTGCAGCGCTGGATTTCTGGTCAGATTTAACGTGCGTGAGTGCAGAAACAGCTTGTGTGCACAGGTCTTGGCGCTGCAGTGCCAACATTGTGAGGCTGCAGCGCTGAATCTCTGACCTGGACAGCATATAAATGAAAGACCTGGTGCTGCAGCGCTAGAAATGTGAGGCTGCAGCACTGGATTGCTGTCCTGACTTTAAGTAGGGCTGAAAATAAACCAAAAAATGCACATTGTAAGGCCATAAAAATTGAAATACAAATAAATTAAGCAAAACAAACAAATTTGAAACACACCAAATAATTTCTAAAGGCAAGAAAAAATTAAAAAGTAAGAACCAAAATGATAGTTCTAATTTATAGTCTTTAGCTTGACTTTCTATTTTATGGATCTTGGAAAATGGTGGTGGACGATTTAGGGTCAAAAGTCCCCGTAATGTAGTGCTTCAATCTGTGCCCATTAACCTTGAATATCTCCTTGTTTTTCTCATGTCGAACCTCAACGGCACCAAAAGGTGAGACACTTATCACGGTATACGGTCCAGTCCACAGAGATTTCAGCTTTCCCGAAAATATGTGCCTTCTTAGGACTTCCAGCAACCGTTCTTCCATTTTACCTGTCAACGAAGAAGATATTATCACATGGAAAATATTTTTCTCTAAATAAGCATATTTTAAATGAGCAAGTAAAGTTTTCAATTCAGTTATTATTATTTGTTCTTCTGGCACTTCTTTTCCCATTTCAGACTCCAAGTTCCTTGCTTCTTCTTTGATGATGATTTTTTCAGTGGTATTAGTTCCTGATTCCATGATGCATCCCTCCAAAGTATCTTCATTTAATGTTTTCTCCTGAAAGTCCTCAATGAGGTTATCAACAATATCCACTTGAAAACAAGAAGAAGTAGAAAAGCCATAAGAGTATTTCATAATTTTATATATATCAAAAACTACTTGCTCATCATTGACTCTTAAAGTCAATTTCTCTTGTTGTACATCAATTAGGGCTCTCCCTGTAGCAAGGAATGGACGTCCAAGTATAAGAGATACCTCACGATCCTCTTCCATGTCGAGAACAATGAAGTCTACAGGGAATATAAATTTATCAACCTTTACCAGTACATCTTCTATAATTCCCCGTGGTCTCTTAATAGATCGATCAGCTAATTGTAATGACACTGTTGTTGTTTTGATTTCTTCTAATCCAAGTTTCCTGAAAATTGAAAGAGGCATAAGATTGATACTTACACCAAGGTCACATAAAGCTTTATCAAAAAATGAATTTCCTAAAGTGCAAGGTATAGTAAAACTCCCTGGATCTTTTAATTTTGGAGGTAGCTTGTTTTGCAGTATAGCGCTGCACTCTTCAGTTAACATTACCGTTTCGTGTTCCTCGAGCTTCTGTTTATTAGACAAAATTTCCTTTAAAAATTTAGTGTAACTAGGCATCTGTGCTAATGCCTCTGCAAATGGAATGTTAATATGCAATTTCTTGAAAATCTCTAAAATTTTTGAAAATTGCTTATCTAATTTTTCTTTCATAAATTTCTGAAGATAGGGAAGAGGTGGCATATATTTAGTTTCAGGGTTAGAATCGATCAAACCTTTACCAGTACATTTCTTTGCTGAAACACGTTTCTCCTCTTGCTCAGTCTCTTCTTTCTCACCTTCTTGATGAGTGATTTCTTTAGGTTGTGGCTCTTCCAATTGTGTGCCGCTCATTAGTGTTATGGCCATGACATCCTCCTTAGGATTCTTTTCTGTGTTGCTCGGGAGGGAACCTTGTGCACGTCCAGAAATTATGTTCGCTAGTTGACCGACTTGAACTTCCAGATTTTTTATGGATGCTTCTTGATTTTTGAATCTTGTTTCTGCTGTACTTAAAAATTTAGCCATCATATCCTCCAAGTTGGACTTCTTTTCTTGAGGGGTATATTCAGGATGAGGTTGTTTTGCATTGCTTTGATTCCACGAGAAGTTTGGATGATTCCTCCATCCCGGATTATATGTGTTGTTGTATGGATTGTTCTGCCTGTGAAAATTTGAAACAAAATTAGCTTGTTCAGCAGATGAATTATACGCAAACTGATTACCTGCTTGACAGTTACTGCTATGGTGGCCACTACCACCACACAATTCACATATAACATGTGTAGTAGGATAAAGTCCATCTATCTTCTTGGTGAGAACCTCTATTTGTGCTGTTAAAGCTGTAACAACATCTATATTGTGCAATCCTGAGGTTTTGTTTACAGGTAACCTCTCAACTGGCCATTGATAAGAATTTGTGGCCATCTCTTCTAGCAATTCAAGAGCCTCTTATGGAGTTTTTCTCATGATCGTGCCGCCTGCAGCTGCATCAATCATATTTCGGGTTGCACTGGTTAAACCGTTATAAAAAGTTTATACCTGCATCCAAGTGGGCAACTCATGATGAGGACATCTTCTCAAAAGGTATTTAAAACGTTCCCATGCCTCATAGAGTGACTCTCGATCGACCTGCAAAAACATAGTAATTTCATTACGTAACTTTGCAGTTTTTGCAGGAGGGAAGTATTTCCCTAAAAAATTTTGTGCCAATTCTGCCCATGTGGTTATGGATCCGACAGGCAAAGAAGTCAACCAGCTTTTTGCTTTATCCCTCAATGAAAATGAGAAAAGACGTAAACGGATTGCCTCCTCCGATACTCCGTTATGCTTGAATGTGTCACAAATTTCCAGGAAATTTGTCAAGTGAACATTTGTATCCTCTTACGATAGGCCCCCAAATTGTACTGAATGCTGAATCATCTGAATGATGGCAGGCTTAATTTCAAAATTGTTCGCTTGTATAGGTGGTCGCCAAATGCTAGATTCAACACCATCCATCTTTGGCAAGGCATAATCCCACAGTGCACGTTGCACCTCTGCATTGTTTCCTTCTGCCATTGTGTCAACTGTTACTGGCGCTGCTCTTCTCAAAGCGTGAAAACTGCACTCAATCTCTGGACTCAATTCTGCAAGTATTCTCCCACTAGTACGTGTCATGCACTAGTAACGAAAACCCTGCAAAATAGACTTAAAAAATTAATAACCTCTCAAATTAACTAGTAGAATCACAATAAATGTAATATTTTATTTCAGTTCCCGGTAACGGTGCCAAAAACTTGATGCGATAAAATTGACACTAGCAAGTGCACTAATCGTTCAAGTAATAAAATGATGAGTAAATATCGTTCCCAACGAGGACTGAACAAATACTATAGAAATTATGACTCAACTCTTACTGTTATTTGAGCAAACGAATAATTGTAGGAGAAAAGTTTTCTAACAATACACAAAAGGGGAAAACAAAACGCAATAGTAAATAATGGATGATTTGCAAACTTTGGAATGAAGACTCTTATGAACTAACGTGCTAAGGACTCGACTTCACCTAAACCCTAATTGACAAGAGTTTCGAATGGATAACTTTCATTTAATACGTTTTTCAAGATGGTAAAATCCCCAATAAATTGGTTATCCATATTCCAGGTCTAACCACAATCTCAAGAATCATTAACTTCAAATATCCGTATTTTAGGTCTATTCTAGATTAATTCAAATTAAGAAGCATTAAGTGTTTTTGGATTTCTTTCAATTAAATCTCCTTATTCAGTTACGATTTAAGCGGACCACATGAACTTCCTAGAATCCCTATTCGGTTACTCCTATTCCATTCATGGCATGTTTTACCCTGGCCTTTGCATAGATAACAATCCAATATCATGTTTATTAGTTCAACCATTCATAAAAGCATGGCTTCTCTATTTGATACATCACCATGCCTAAAGAAGGAATCAAAATAATAAAAAACATTAAGAGAAGTAAAACACACTCTTTGAAAAACACATTAAATTTCACTTGTCCAAACAACACTCAAGATAAAGGTTTAGGATCCATCTATCCTTAACACAAAAATATCTACTCTATAATAATATTCAAACAATCCATGTTCATATTATAAAACATCAACATAGCTAGATAAGAATAATACAAAACCGGAGAAGAATGATTTAAGAGCTTGATGCGTAGCCTTCCGGAGTGTCTCCAACTCTCGTCTTTCGTCTTCTCTCCTCCAAATTTTGTTTTCTTCCTTCTCTCTACCACCTCCCTCTTGTTCAGCTAGGGTTTTCTTTTTATAACTTTTCAGAATCCGCGGGCTGGTGCTGCAGCTCCAACTTCCCGGCGCTGCAGCTTCAAGAAGTCTTTCTAACCCTAATCTGGCGCTGCAGCTCCAACTTTCTGGCGCTGCAGCGCCAACTTTCTGTCCAAATTGGTCTCTTTTAGCCAGCTACCAGCACTGCAGCGCCAACATCCCGGTGCTGCAACCTTGAGTTTCTGTCTTCTTTGTGCATTTTGGCCTTCCAGTGCTCTCCAATGCTCTAGCAAGTGTCTACACAATAAATTTCCATGACTTAGCATTAATAAATCAACTAAAACAACTTATTAGTAGAATAATAAAAACTAAACTCAATTTGCTAAAAATACATGCAACATAATTCTAATGATTAAGATCAACACAAAAAACGTGCCTAAAAGCAGTATAATAACAAGATTTATTCAGAGTTATCAATAAGTAATAATTCAATTTGAATGAAACAAAGTATGAAATCTAGTTCTTAGACCAAAGAATCACACTATAATAGGAACTAAATGGGTGGTTAGAAATAAGATGTGTGAAAATAGAATAGTAACTAGAAACAAGGCTAGACTAGTTGCTAAGGGATATAATCAAGAAGAATGAATAGATTTTGATGAGACCTATGCTCCTAAAAGCATATTTTTAAATGGCTTTGTAGAAGAAGAGGTGTATATTGAGCAACCTCTTTGATTTGAAAATCCTAGTCTTCCAAACCATGTTTATAAGTTTTCTAAAGCTCTCTATGGGTTGAAGCAAGCTCTAAGAGCATGGCATGAAAGACTAAGTAAGTTTTTGCTTGAAAATGATTTTACAAGAGGAAAAATAGACACAACTCGCTTCACAAAAATAAAACATTATTAGTCCAAATATATGTTGATGATATTATATTTGGTGCTACTAATGAATCTATGTGTCAAGAGTTTGCTAAATGCATGCAAGGTGAATTTGAAATGAGCATGATGGGAGAGCTTACCTACTTTCTTGGACTTCAAATCAAACAATTAAAAGAAGGTATCCTCATAAATCAATCAAAGTACATAAAGGACCTGTTAAAGAGGTTCGAGATGGAAAGCTCAAAGTCAATTGGCACTCCTATGAGAACCTCTACAAAACTTGACCTAGATGAAGAAGGTAAGTGGGTAGATACTAAAACTTATAGAAGTATGATAGGAGCTTTACTTTATTTAACTGCAAGTAGACCTAATATAATGTTCAGTGTATGTATATGTACTAGATTTTAAGCTAATCCTAAGGAATCACATGTAACTGCGGTAAAAATGAATCTTTAGATATCTACAAGGGACTTAAAACCTAGGGCTATGGTATTCTAGAAAATCAACTTTTGAGCTTGTAGGATATTTAGATGCTGATTTTCCGGGTTGTAGATGATGAGAATGCAAAATGTCATATTTTTCTCCCTTAATGTTTATTTTTTTTATACGCATTCAGTGCCTAAATGTACCCATTATTCTTATATTTTGATTTAGGATGCAAATGGAGGTGTTAAGTGCAAAACGAAACTAATTTGGTGATTTCGAACAATTTTGACATTGCTTCGTAATCTGAGCATAACTCTCTCATTTGAGATTTGATTGAGATGATTCAAGATGCTACGGAATACCAAGCAAAAGCTCTACAACTTTTATGTTTTGCATTTTGACAGATACTGGCTGCATCAAGGTCAAAACTGGGCTTGGCGTTGCTACACCTACACTATTACAGTTCTGGAAAGTCCCTTAGCCTGCTATTCTAATACACTGATTTGATGCGATTTATTTTCAGAAGTTTCTAAATCTGGTGCACAAAAATTCATCCTGAAAAAACCAGTTTCCTAGTTATATTAGGGCTTTATTTTATTTTTAATATTTTTCTTAAATTAGTCAGATTTGGATATTGCTATTTTAAGATAACATTTAGAATATTTTTAGGAGACCTTGTAGGTTTCCAATACTGAAAATAACGTGTATAAGAGGGGAGAAATCATCACACTTCATCGAGGCCTCTCTCTCCTCTCTTCTCTAACTTCTCCTTCGAGTTTTCATCATGGCCCTGTGTGGCTAAACTTTTATAATTTGTTCGAAGAAAATGAAATCCTCGGAATCAATAAAACTGTGAGATCTAATCTGTTTTTAATGTTCAATTTATGCTTTGAGTATCAGATGTTTTTTTGTCCCTATTTTCATGATTGCCTCATTTAATTACTAGAAGGCCTACTAGTTTATTATTCGTTGCAATCTACTGCTAGGTTA
Source organism: Bretschneidera sinensis (assembly GCA_023935145.1). Lineage (NCBI taxonomy): Eukaryota > Viridiplantae > Streptophyta > Magnoliopsida > Brassicales > Akaniaceae > Bretschneidera > Bretschneidera sinensis. Next base: position 109,096,130 of record CM043697.1, read on the forward strand.
GATATCAAATCCGTAATTGTTTGATCCATCTAATTTGTGAAGCAACTAAGATTTAATGATTTGCTGTGTCAGAAATTATTAGATCTTAGGAAGAACACTCGACTAAATTAAATGCAACCGCGTGTGCTTGTCTTTTTTAGTTTCATTGATCTCTCTAATTCTTAAGGCCGCTATTAGATTAAACCTTTAGTGCTTGTCTTGGGTTGTTTAGTAGTTAGAGCTAATTAGATTGCTTGTTTTCTAATTAATTGCGACTAAGAAGAGATAGGAAAATAGTTCTAACGATGAATATTCAAAGTGTGAATTGATAGATACTTGCATTGATGATCAATTGTAAAATTTCGATGGTGGATGTTGACCTAGACCAAGGTTTGTTCTTTTAATTGTTTTCGATGCTTCAATTTGAATTGTTCGTTAGTTGTTTTTCTTAAAATTGTTTTAGTTATACTCAAACCCCTCATCCTTGTTCACGTAGCATAAAACTAGGCTAGATACTCTTCGTGGGAACGATCCTTACTCACACTACTACATGTATTTTTAGGAGTATAGGTTTTTTTTTTAGTTGCGTACGACAGCACACCAAAATTTGGCGTCGTTGCCAGGGAATGATTCTAGTTGATTTTTGTGCTTCTTGTGATCCTTATTTCGTTCTTGAAATTTTTGAAAAAAAAATAATAAATAAATTTCACCTTGATTGTTTGTATTTTAGCATAGAATTTTTATTTAATTTCATTACTCTAGATTTTTCCTTATTTGTTTTTCATGGTTTATTAGAGTTTCCTTGATTGTTTATGACTGTAACTCGATCTTCTAGACCAAGGTGATTTGCAGTGCGATTTAGAAATAGAGAGAACTTTACGCAGGTTAAGGAGGAAAGCTCGGAGAAATTCTGAAGAGAATGATCTAGCTCTTGATCCCCTATTTGCTAGCGATTTTGATTTAGAAGAGGTAGAAGTCATGGCTGGAAATCGAACTTTGAAAGAACTTGCTGCCTCTGATTTAAATCAACAACTCTTATGCATAACATTCCCTACTTTAGATATTACCACTACTTTTGAATTAAAATCTGGACTAATATATCTTTTGCCCACTTTTCATGGCCTTGTAGGTGAAGATCCTCACAAGCATCTAAAGGAGATTCATGTGGTATGCACGAGTATGAAACCCATAGGGGTGACTGAAGAGCAAATTAAATTAAGAGCCTTTCCATTTTCTTTGAAGGATTCGGCTAAGGATTGGCTCTATTATCTACCCTCCGAGAGTATTACCACATGGAATGAGATGAAGAGGTTGTTTTTAGAGAAATATTTCCCAGCTTCAGGGGTGGTCAACATTCGAAAAGAAATTTGTGGTGTAAGGCAGCACAACGAAAATTCCCTACACGAATATTGGGAGCATTTCAAGAAATTATGTGCAAGCTGCCCTCATCATCAAATTAGTGAGCAGCTACTTATTCAGTATTTCTATTAGGGACTTCTACCCACTGATAGGAGCATGATTGATGCCGCTAGTAGAGGAGCATTGGTAGATAAAACTCTCGAGGCCGCAAAAAACTTGTTTGCAAATATGGCGGCCAATTCTCAACAATTTGGCACTAGGCTTGACCCTCCATCAAAGCATGTTAATGAGGTAAACATTTCCTCCCTTGAACAACAACTTGCGAGTCTAACTTCTCTTATTCATCAAATGGCTGTAGGTAATATGCAAATAGAAAAAGCTTATGGGACTTGTTCGATAGTAGGGCATCCAACCGATATGTGCCCAACTTTTCAAGAGGAGCCCATTGAGCAAGTGAATGCGGCAGGTGGTTTTCCTGGATAACCGCAAAGGAAGTATGATCCCTATTCGAGCATGTATAACTTGGGATTGAGGGATCACCCCAATCTTAGCTATGGGTATCCACAAGGAAATCAGCCCGCGACTCAAAACTGCCCAAGTTGCCCGCAATATAAGCAGCCATACCCCTTAGACAACAACCGTGCCAAACTTCTAATTCTGGTATGTCTTTAGAAGATATTGTTAAGTATCTTGCCACTAATACTTTGCAATTTCAACATGAGACGAAACAATTTCAATTAGAAGCGAGAGCCAGTATTCAATGTTTGGACAATCAGATGAGCCAGATGGCAACCGCAATTAATCGGCTAGAGGCACAAAGTTCGGGGAAATTACCCTCTCAAACAGTGGTGATGAGAAAATGCAAGTGTGATCATTTTGAGAACTGGTGATGAGAGCCATAAAATGCATCTCAACAGTGCTTAATTGTTAGCATTTTAAGGTTAATCTCAGTCTTAATTGCACGTTTATACGTTAATAATACAAAAGTGATATTCTTGGGTCATTGACTTAATTCGGTGCATTTTCAATTACTTTGAGTCCAAAAGAGAAGGAAAAATGATCGTTGCTTAAAATGCCAAGATTCCATGCATAATGGAGTATCGGAGTGGTTGTGGAGAAGCAAACATGAAGAAAAACCAAAGTACTAGTGTGCGCCGCAGCGCCCCTCAGCACAAGCCGCGACGCCTAGCAACTCAACAAGCCAAACCACTAGTGTGCCCCATGGCGCCCCTTAGCCTAGGCCGCAGTGCCTAGCACCTCCACACCCAAGGCTAAAGGCAAGGCTGCAGCACCCACAAAGGAGAGCCGCAACACGCACATGTTTTTCTATCTCTGAGTTAAAACTTAATTAGGGTTTTAATAATAGATTAAACCTGAAAACACCTTTGGACCTTTGTACTATAAATACATCACTTAGGGTTGAAGATTAGACATTAATCAAAGTCTGGAAAACTCAAAGAAGCAGCCACATTCTCCTCCATCAAAGTGCTCAGCCATGAGTTCCATGGCGAACTAATCTCCAAGCAAGGCGAAGGGATGAATCCCTAGGTTTAGTTGTTCTTTATTTTTCTTTATTGGTTCAGTTGTAATTGAGATTTATTGTCAAACATTGTTATGACTTATTCTTAATCTAATTGGAAGATTTCCTTTTAATCCGGTGATTGTATCTTTCTTCTTGATATAAGTTTAGTTACGCTTTTCTTATGTCAAGTTTGTTTAGATGTGATTGAGTCCGGTAGACTTATCCTTTAGGTTTGTCCATTACTGCAATATTGTCATTAAGATATATTGTCATTTCTTGATAAATCAATAGGATAGGCCATGTGTACTTAAACTGATAGTAGAGAGTAAGTCATATCGATTACATTAGGGTTTATATATGTACTTTAATTGAATATCTGTCGATTGCTTGTTTAGGATGTGAAACTTGCAATCGAGATAAAAACAACTGAATCAAGATTGGAATAAGGCAACGAAACCTAGGGAGGATTCCTAGAACCTTGTTGTTTCTCTATCATTATTCTCAATTTATTACATAATTTGTTTTCAATTATTTCATTACCAAAACATCATATTTTCTCACTCAATTTTATCATTCGTGTTTAGGTTTATATCTTCTCTTATTGTTAATTTGTTTCCCTGTGGAATCGAAACCTTAAAGCTGTTCTGTAACTACCGCGTTATACCTTGGGCGTAATCAAATTTTGGCGCCGTTGCCGGGGAGACGCACTTACATTCAAGGAAGATTGTCAACTCTAAAACAAAACGGTACTATCGTTCTTTTCTTTAAGTTTTCTGATTTCTTTTATTTGTTTTGTTTTATTTATTTCTTTTTAACTCAGTTGGTGTATGCTTAGACCGAGAGATTAGCGAGGTAGGTTCATTAAGGGACCTGAAGTAGAAATACCCTTTCCTTCCACGTCTGTTAGTGAAACCTCGCCTAGATCAAACCCTAGTGTACACCCAACCGAGAACCTAGAAAACTTTGTTAAAATGGCTGAAAACCTTATTGAGAATGTTGCTAGGATACTTAAAGATTATTTACATCCTAGCCGGATAGCCACACCATCATGCATTATGTTTCCAGCCAACACTTGCCATCAAGACTTTAAAACAGGGATGATTCAATTACTCTGTACATTCCATGGCTTGGAAAATGAAAACCCATATGTACATATTAGGGAGTTTGAGGAAGTAGTTGCGACTTTTCATAGTCAAGATGCAACTGATGATATCGTGAGACTCAAGTTTTTTCCTTTCTCTTTGAAGGATAAAGCTAAGAGTTGGTTATACTCGCGGAGACCATGATCTATTGGGACATGGAATGAGATGACTCAGGTCTTCTTTAACAAATACTTTCCTCAACATAAGACCAATGCTCTAAAAAGACAAATCTCCACCTTTGCACAAAAGGAAAATGAGACTTTGTATCAGTTTTGGGAGAAATTTAAGGAGCTGTTAAGTATGTGTCCGCACCATAGGTATGAGAGTTGGTGCTTAGTGAGCTACTTTTATGCGAGTTAGGACTTACCTATAGAGAGTGCTAATTCGTAGAGATGATGTGTAATGGTGAGTTTCTGTAAAAAGACCCTAATGAGGCCATAGAGTACCTCAATGAGCTTGCTGAAAAAGCTCATACTTGGACTGGACCTAGTGCTACTAAAAGCACAAATAGGTCACAACCTGTAGGAAACCCTAGTGGTGGTGGAATATACCATCTTAGGGAGGAAGACAACCTGAAAGCTAAGGTCGAAATGCTTACTAGGGAGTTAGATGCATTAAAAACTAAAAAGCTAACACACGTGGTTAATCAAGCCGAACCTTTGGAACCATGTTTTGTGTGTGGTGGGGTAGATCATCCCGCTAAAGAGTGCCATAAATTTGTTGATATGAGGGAGAAGTATGAGGAACAATGTAATGCCTTAGGCATGTACAAGAAGCCCTATGCACCTTTCTCTAACATTTACAATCCGGGATGGCGAAATCACCCCAACTTCAGCTGAAAGTCTGAAAACCAATAGCTTACACAACCCCCTAGATCGCACCCTACACCATATCATGCACCTTCTTCCTCTAGGAAATCTTTAGAAGATACTTTACATGCTTTTAAAGAGGCACATAGCAAAACAAACCAAATGTGTGAAGCATTAATCACACAGGTTGTGGAAGAAAACAAAGCAATAAGGAGCCAAGTGTCCAAGTTAATGGGCTCTTTGAGTGTGACTGAGCAAGGGAAGTTCCCTTCCCAAGCTCAGTCTACACCCCATGGTCAAAACATGGCATAAACAAATCTGAAAAATGTAAATGCCATTGTGACAAGAAGTGGTAAGTCACTTCACATCCCAACAACGAACAAACCTAAGGATGTGGAAAAAAGGTCAAGATAGTAGTGACACTAAACAGCCCAATGACCCTGAAGTTACCAAAAGCTCTGTTAAGGCACCATTCCCTCAAGCCTTAAAATCAAACAAGAAAAATTTGGAGCTAAATAATGAAATCTTAGAGAACCTAAGGCAAGTAAAACTGAATCTCCCACTCTTACATGTGATTAAAGAAGTTACCACCTATGCAAAGGTTCTCAAGCATTTATACATAATCCAGATTTGTTTGTGCCATGTGTTGACCATGGGGTGTGGATTGAGCCTGGGAAGGGAACTTTCCTCGCTCAGTCACACTCAAGGAGCCCATTAACTTGGACACTTGGCTCCTTATTTCTTTGTTTTCTTCCACAACTTGTGTGATTAATGCTTCACATTTGGTTTGTTTTTCCATGTGCCTCTATAAAAGCATGTAAAGTGTCTTCTAAAGAACTCCTAGAAGATGAGGGTGCACGATATGGTGCAGGGTGTGATCAAGAGGGTTGTGCAAGCTGCTGGTTTTCAGACTTCCAGCTGAAGTTGGGATGATTTAGCCATCCCGGATTGTAAGTGTTAGAGAAAGGTGTATAAGGCTTCTTGTACATGCTTAAGGCTCCTTAGGCATTACATTGTTCCTTATACATCCCCCTCATATCAACAAATGTAGGGCATGCTTGAGCGGGATGATCTACCCCACCACACACAAAACATGGTTCCATAGGTTCGGCTTGATTAACCGCGTGTGTTGGCTTTTTAGTTTTTAATGCATCTAACTCCCTAGTAAGCATTTCGACCTTAGCTTTTAGGTTGTCTTCCTCCCTAAGATGGTATATTCCACCACCACTAGGTTTTCTACAGGTCGTGACCTATTTGTGCTTTCAATAGCACTAGGTCCAGTCCAAGTATGAGCTTTTTCAGCAAGCTCATTGAGGTACTCTATGGCCTCATCAGGGTCTTTTTGCAGAAACTCACCATTATACATCATTTCTACGAATTGGTGCTCTCTATAGGTAAGTCCCTCATAAAAATAGCTCACTAAGCGCCAACTCTCATACCCATGGTGTTGACATATACTTAACAGCTCCTTAAATTTCTCTCAAGACTGATACAAAGTCTTATTTTCCTTTTGTGCAAAGGTGAAGATTTGTCTTTTTAGAGCATTGGTCTTATGTTGAAGGAATTATTTGTTAAAAAAGACCTGAGTCATCTCATTCCATGTCCCAATAGATCGTGGTCTCAACGAGTATAACCAACTCTTAGCTTTATCCTTCAAAGAGAAAGGAAAAAACTTGAGTCTCACGATATCATCAGTTGCATCTTGACTATGAAAAGTCGCAACTACTTCCTCAAACTCCCTAATGTGAATATATGGTTTTCGTTTTCCAAGCCATGGAATGTAGGGAGTAATTGAATCATCCTTGTTTTAAAGTCTTGATGGTTGGTGTTGGCTGGCAACATAATGCATGATGTTGTGGCTGTCCGGCTAGGATGTAAATAATCTTTAAGTGTCCTAGCAATATTCTCATTAGGATTTTCAGCCATGTTAACAAAGTTTTCTAAGTTCTCATTGGGTGTACACTCGAGGTTTGATTAACGGACATGGAAGAAAAGGGTATCTCTATTTCGGGTCCCTTAATGAACCTACCTCGTGAATCTCTCAGTCTAAGCATACACCAACTGAGTTAAAAAGAAATAAATAAAACAGAACAAATAAAAGAAATCAGAAAACTTAAAGAGAAGAATGATAGTACCGTCTTGTCTTAGAGTTGACAATCTTCCTTGAATGTAAGTGCGTCTCCCCGGCAACGGCGCCAAAATTTGATTATGCTCAAAATATAAAGCGGTAGTTACAGCACAGCTTTGGGGTGTCGATTCCACAGGAAAAAAATTAACAATAAGAGAAGATATAAACCTAAACACGAACAATAAAATTGAGTGAGAAAATATGAAGTTTTGATAATGAAATAATTGAAAACAAATTATGTAATAAATTGAGAATAATGATAGAGAAACAAGAAACTTTTGGGAATCCTTTCTAGGTTTTGTTGCCTTATTCCAATCTTGATTTAGTTATTTTTATCTCGATTGCAAGTTTCACATCCTAAACAAGCAATTGACGGATATTCAATTAAAGCACATATATAAACCCTAATGTAATCGATATGACTTACTCTCTACTATCAGTTTAAGCACACATGGCCTATCCTATAGATTTATCAAGAAACGACAATATATCTTAATGACAATATTGTAGTAATGGACAAACCTAAAGGATAAGTCTACCGGACTCAATCACATCCAAACAAACTTGACATAAGAAAAACACGACTAAACTTATATCAAGGAGAAAGATACAATCACTGGATTAAAAGGAAATCTTCCAATTAGATTAAATAATAAGTCATAACAATGTTTGACAATAAATCTCAATTACAACTGAAACAATAAAGGAAAATAAAGAACAACTACACCTAGGGATTCATCCCTTCGCCTTGCTTGAAGATTAGTTCGCCATGGAACTCATGACTGAACACTTTGATGGAGGAGAATGTGGCTGCTTCTTTGAGTTTTCTAGACTTTGATTGATGTCTAATCTTCAACCCTAAGTGATCTATTTATAGTACAAAGGTCCAAGGGTGTTTTCGAGTTTAATCTATTGTTAAAACTGTAATTAAGTTCTGACTCATAGATAGAAAAATGTGTGTGCGCTGCTGCTCTCCTTTGTGAGTGCCACAACCTTGCCTTTAACCTTGGGTGTGGAGGTCGCAGCCTGGGCTAAGGGGCACCGCAGTGCACACTAGTGGTTTGGCTTGTTGAGTTACTGGGCGCTGCGGCTTGTGCTGAGGGGCGCTGCGGCACACACTGGTGCTTTGGTTTTTCTTGATTTTTGCTTCTCTACAACCACTCCGATACTTCGTTATGCATGGAATCTTGGAATTTTAAGCAACGAGCATTTTTCCTTCTCTTTTGGACTCAAAGTACCTGAAAATGCACCGAATTAAGTCAATGATCCAAGAATATCACTTTAGCGTTATTAACGTATAAATGTGAAATTAAGACCGAGATCAACCCTAAAATGCTAAAAATTAAGCACTGTTGAGATGCATTTTATTGCTCTCATCAAGTGGTAAAGAGGTTGAGATTCCAGTAAAG